>JANHFL010004827.1:31840-41912 GCA_032468155.1 Oxyrhabdium leporinum
TTTCTTTCTTTCTTTCTTTCTTTCTTTCTTTCTTTCTTTCTTTCTTTCTTTCTTTCTTTCAATTCTGCTTTAATTGGAGGTTGGGAAAGAATGAATTTGGCTTTCTTCTTCTCTTCACCTCAATATGAAGTTCCTTGCTCCATTTCTCTGGAGTTCTCTCACTTTAGAGAAAATCTAGCGAAAAATGAGAAGTTAGAGTATCTATATTTGTGACTTATCAGACAAAGAATATTTTTCTCTCATCACTATTATTGAATTACTTGCATTAGGCAGCGACCAGCTGGCTGTCAGTAAATGTCAAGTTTTAAAAAGAATCTGCTCAAAGACTAAAAACCACAAAATGTTACCCAACGTAGTTAACAGACAGGGAATAAGGGAATCAGGAAAGCTAAGATTGGCACCTAATGCCAAAAATAGCAAAAAAAAAAAGTTTCTTTCAATACGTATGTAACAAGAAGAAAGTCAAGGTAACAATACATCTACTAATGGGAATAGATGGCAAGAAGGTGATGGGAAGCAGGAAGGAAACAGAACTGCTTATTTTCTTTTTTGCATCTGTTTTTACACAAAAGGAAGAAACAGTCCAATTTTTCAAAACAGTATCAAAGGAGATACTGTATATCTATTCTGATATACAAGTTAAAATAGGAAAGGAACTAATAAGAGAATATATATCCACCCTTGGCGGCTACAAATCACTGGACTGGATGCCTTGCATCCCATGGTTTTGAAGGAGCTGGTAGATGTAATCTCAGAGCCACTGAATGTAATCTTTCAAAGCTCTGTGGCAAAAGGAAACTAGCAGAGGACTGGAAAAAGACTAATGTGGTTACAATTTACAAAAATGAGAAAAATGAATCCAGGAAATTATATGACATCAATGTCTGTAAAAATCCTGGGAAAAATAACCAAACAGGATTTGTGAGCACCAAGAAAGAACAAGATGATTGTTAGAGTTTGTTAAAAACAGATCATGCCAGACAAACCTTATTGCCTTATTTGATAAAGTGACTAATTTACTGGACCAGCAAAATATTGTGGGCCTGGTGTACTTGGACTTGGCATTTATCAAAGTAGACCACAGCCTACTTTTTGGTAAGTTAGAACAATGTGGGATAGACAGCATCACCACCAGATGGATTCACAATTGGCTGACTAATCACACCCAGCATGTAGTTCTCAATGGAAATGCATCTACATGCTGGGAAGTATGCAGTAGGGTACTTAAAGGTTCTGTCTTTGGCCCAGCCCTCTTCAACATCTTTATAAATGATCCAAATGAGTGAATAGAATTGGAAGTTATCAAATTATCAAATGACACTAAGTGTGTGTGTGTGTGTGTGTGTGTGTGTGTGTTGCTAATGTTTTGGAGGATAGACTCAAGATTCAGAAGAAACTTGACAGACTTAAGCATTGGATCCTATCCAACAAGATGAATTCAGTGGTGAGAAAAGTAAGGCACTGCTTTTAGGCAGGAAAAATCAAATGCATAGTTTCAGAATGGAAGATACTTGGCTGAGACAGATGTAGGTGTCCTAGTAGACCATCACTTAAGTATGAGACAGGAATTTGTTGCAGCTGACAAAAAATCCAATGCAGTCCTGGGCTGCATCAACAGAGGGATAGCATCAAGATAATGAGAAGTGATAATACTGCTTTATACTGAAGTATTGGTGCCACAATTGGAATACTACAAACAGTTTTAGTCACCGCAGTACAAAAAATACTTAGACACTAGAATATTTGCAGAGAACAAAGATGATAAAGGATCTGGAAGCTAAATCTCATGATGAGTGGTTGAGGGAATTAAATATATCTACCCTATCAAAAAGAAGGATTTGGGGCACATGATAGCTGTCTTTCTGTACTTAAGGGGCTTTCACAGAGAAAAGCAGGTCAAGTTATTCTTTAAATCACCCGAGGGCAGGACAAGAAGTAATAGCTGGAAGCTTGTTAAAGTGATATCCAACTTAGAAGTAAGGAGATTTTTTCTGCTAACAAGAACAATTATTCAGTGAAATAAGCTTCTGAGAGTTGTGGGTACTCGGTTACTGGAGGTTTTCAAAAATAGCTGGACAGACATTTGACCAGAAAGCTATAAAATGTCCTGCCTTGAGCAAAGGGTTGAACTAGAAAACTTTTCAGACCTGTGATTGTTTTATTATATCACCTTTTGAAATATATTCTTCATTAATTATTGTTTTCACAACCTTAGTTTTATAAATACAGTCTATCCTTCAAATATTTCTTAGCTCTTTGGGTTTGCTTTGCCCTTTCAATACAAAAAAGCAAAAATGAGGGTTAGTGAAAAGAGAGGCTAAAGAAAAAACAAAATTAGCAGTGCCAAAGGAAAAAATAAAAAAGAGGGAAAAGTGAACAAAAATATGTATTCTAACTTTTTTAGATACAGATGTAAAATACATTAAACCTCTTACTTTAAAGTTTATGATAATGCGCAAAATAAACAGTTCTAATTGTTTAATCCCAAAATTACACGTTCACTTCTTTGAGTTTCTAGCAAGAGGTTTTCTCATCTTTCCCTACAAGAACAAGAGTAAGAATTAACATATTATAAGAAAGCTATTGTGTTGACTAAGAATTACTCATAATATTCTAACTTAAATAGGAATAGCTTATTAGTTTTGGTTAGTTTTTGAAAATTCTTGGTTAGTTTTTGAAAATCCTTCTTTGGTAACTTGACTTTTTGTATTGTATTTTTTTTACTTTATTATGGTACTATTTTGCTATGCAAGGATAGAAAAAGGTGTCAGAAGTTTACCCTGTTTCCTATTAATTTGTGACAGAATATTGGTACAAAACTTTTTGTTACAAAAGCTCATACATGACATTGTAAAACCACATATATGAGCTTCTATAAGCTTGCCTCGGCACCATTAATTTTTTTTAAATAAGTAATTTGAGACATTACTTAAGGGCAAGAAATAGTCACCAAGTAAAATCTGTGATTATTAAAATCTTTCTATTGAAGCCCAAAGGGAAGGAAAGTTTATAATATTTATAAAGACATATGTCTAAATTTTCTGGTGTTGGATTTAGCAAAAGCAAAATCTTTCAGTTTAGGTTAGCTCCTGGCAATATTCTGTCTAATACTAATTATTTTGCCACAGAAATTGCCTTACTTTCTCTGTCTTCCTTAGACCAGGAAAGAATACAAAACATTTCTTTTTTTTTTGGTCTGGTATCTGTTTGACAACTTCTAAAATCCAGAAAATTGAATTTAGTTTTGATTTCTTTTAAATTGTTAAATGTAAGCATAAAGCCTAAGCATAAAAATGGCTGTCAACCAGGTAGAGAACATGGGAATCATCAGTTCTTTCTTTTAGTATTCTTATTTTCATACAAGCCAACAGAGAATGAGAGGCTATTCCTTTTCTGTCTCCTTTTCTTAGAACCCTCCCCACCCCAAACACACACATACATCAACCTTCACAAAATGTCCCTCTACCTTCTGGCTCTTTACTTGCTTTAACTACTTCTTAATGATTTTTTCCCTAGAGTTAGTCTGTGTTATTGACAGTTGTATCCCTAGATTTCTTCATTACCCTTTGAAGTGTTAGATATATAAGAACTTTGGGTTAATCCTCATGATACAAACTATTTAAAATCTTTGTGTTACCTTTTATATTACAAACTGTTAAAACTGGAACTACTGAATATCAAGTGTTATTTGATTATGCTGTATTCTGTATTCTATGAGACTCAAATGTTATTTAATTAATGGTATTGTTTTGTTATTAATTATAGTTTTATTTTTAATTTCCAGAACACATAAAACTCTAATACATAGAGTATTTACAGCACAACAAAACTGGCATTGTAAAAGCTTCAATTAATTAAAATTTAATGAGTTAAATAATTTGCCCGGTTCACCAAAACATCTTGAATCATAAACTCATTATAGCTTCTAAGTTTACAGAACATATGGTGCAAACCAATATTTTTCATTAAAAACCTCCTTTGAATAAGCATGTCTATATGGCCTCTCTGTTTTGCTTTTATCAACTGTTATCATTAAAATAATGCACCATTAATTGCAGTTGGAAATTTCTCCTTTGAGGTATATACAGGATGTAATACATTTAATTCAGAAAGCAAGACACATGTTAATTGCTGTACAATGAAAAGATCAATATTAAATTCAGAATTATGTGTTGTAAAGACTGTGCAACAGTGATAGCATAACAGTGACTTACCATTTTTAGCCTGGAGCACAAAAAGACAGGCATTTGAACTTTAATTAGCATGTGCCTAACATAGCAGCAGCTCTGTCTGACTGGTTTGCAAAGCATTTCCAAAACTTTGTCAAGCAGCAACCTTGATTTGAACTTTGGGACAGTATTAAATTAAGCTGCAAATTCCTTGTGGCCTTAACTTTGCTTTATTATCTGTCTAAAGAACATATTTCCCTTTTATGATGATATCTAAATAAGAAATACTACTGTGACCAAGATGAAGCAGCAGTGCCTGGAACCATGACAAAGGCTTTTAGAAGTTAGAAGATTGAAGAGGTTAGGTGGGTGAATTTCGGCAGCTAGGTAAATTTAGCCTCTGAGCTTAATGGCCTTGAAAGGCAAACTGGAATAGGGAAATGCTTTAAGTGATGGTACATAGTCTTTTACTTACTTCAAAAATTGGTAAATCAGTTCTACTGCATTTTCAGAACTTTGGATCTCTCAGCAGACCAGTTGTGAGCAGCATTTCTTTGAATTCTGTTCTGCATCATTTTTTTCTTATATGATTTTTAACTATTAACAATGCCTATGTTTATTTTTCTCTTAAAATTCATCATATATTTCTATGTATGCCTGAGGCCAATTCTAATACTCAAATTACAAGAATGGAATATGGTCTAGCCTTATTTTTGAGAAGACAACTGCTTTTTAAAAGGTCAACAGGATCTTTGTTTAGCAAAAATTACATTCCAATATATCTAACTTTAGTTTGATGCTTCTAAATTGTATAAAGCAATATATTATATTTTGTTGACAAATATGTTTGGGTTGGTTATCATGGCACATGGTATCCCCCCAGCAGCCACTTTAATTAGTAGCAATTTCTGAAGGGAATAAGGAATAACTGTGTTCTGCAGAAGTATAGACGTTTATTTATTAGTGGTTTTCACTGTGTTTTTTCAGCTGTTGCCCTCAGTTTCCATAAAGTATGCTGCAAATGTTGAATGCTAGAACAATCAGTTTCTGTTGATGGAATATGGGCTTGGAGAAAGTTTGCTTTTTTTTTTTTAGCAGAAACAGTTTAATTCTGGCCCAGGCAGCTTAATATCTGAAATATAAGACTTTGATTGATACAGACTTTTCCTCTTCATTTACTAGACCATTCTTCTTTAAAAAGAAGAATGGTTGTAATTCAGTTTAGATGGTGGCCAAACATAGATAGGTAGTATTACAAATCCATGACCTGGACAACTTATTGGCAGAGTGGTCATATGTCTGTAACAGAATTCCTTCCTTAAGGTGCCTTTTGAAGGCTTAATACTAAACCACCTAATTCTCTTGCCCTGATTAGCTTGCCCTACAGCAAGGCTTTGGGCTTGGCATAGCTAATGTTTTACTGAACATTACTGAACAGACATTGTGAGAACTCCATCCTGGAGTTCCTACCACTGCTTATTATCTCACATTATCTTCTCCTGGGAAGCCTTGACTGGCCTTGGCATATCCAGAAATGAACAACCACTTTTTTTGTTGCCAGACATTTTTAGGCCTTGACCTTGCCTCATTTTCTAAAACTATAACTGCAGATAAACTCAGCCAAGATTCTTCTTTCCTTCTGACATTCAATTCTTCATTCCGTCTCTTCGGCTCAATCCTTAGGAGAAAAAAAATACCAACCTTTTTCTGATGGGATTTAAATTTCTTCTTTTATCTTACACTATCAGTGTAAGTAGGAGAGGCTGTTTAAACGAAACAAAGGAAAACCTGTCTTTCAGCATAAAGGTATGGTCACAATAAAACTCATCTCTCAAACTGATTTCCATTTGACTTAGTCTCATATTAAATAAGTACTGTAGGAATCATTGAGGACACACACATAATCACTTATACAAAGTCTTTATTAATCAGTTTGAATTCTCTGCAGATTTCCATTCCTTTGGAAAGACTTGTAAACTTGGTTTGACTTCAGAGAGCTAGTGGCTAGACTCAAGATCTATAGCTAAACTCAAGATCTATAGCTAAAAGAGATAGTGTTCCTAGCAAGCTTTATCAATAAACAAAAATGCATCAAAATGATTTAAAATGCTTTGGAAATCATGTATTTATTCAGTTATTTATTAGAGCTCCTCGCATGTTGCCTAGCTTTCCTCTGATTCTAAAAAGTTACCGCTGCTTTAACAGTCGCTTTGTTTTAATGAGTGCATTAAAATAACACATAATTGTTTCAGACTTGTATAGTTCAGTTTTTGAAAAAAGTTGGACAGACTAAATAGGTGAAAGATGCATCCTTGAGTGAGGTCCAAAGCACATTTTGTGCATTTTAAAAATGCTGCCATTAACAATTGTTCAGTGTATCACATATCTTATTTTCGAGTGATGAGTGGTTTTGATATTTTGCATATTAAACATGAAATGAAAAAAAATGTATGTGTATGTATTAGAAATCTCAAATATTGAAGTGTAACATTTGAAATATAAAAAAAGGATGACAGACATAATTTATGAACTTACTAAATGTTAAGAATACAGAAGAAGGACCATAACTGACTTGGACTGAAACACCCTAGTTCTGGAAAACAGTAATGCAGACATTATATTCAGACGTTTACTGTCATGATAGTAGATGATTGATAAAAAAAATGATCCTTGGTATAGGCAGATATTGTATAAAAAATGGGGGGGCAGGACCTCTTTTAGACTGACCTTTAATTGATAAATTGATGTTGTCCTCATTAACAGCAACCCCACTGCTTGCCCTCAATAAAAGATAATGTCCTGCTGTTAACACTATTCTCTTTTCCGTGATTTAATACTACTATTACAACACAGATTCTATTTAAACAGATTAAAGTTTATATTAAGATAAAATATTATTGTGACCACCCATGTTTGTCTTAAGAACCAATGTTTTTCTTCTGTTGTATACCTGCACTAACATGGTGGTGCAATGACATCTATCAACTGACAGAAAAGTGGAACTGTACTAATATGTACTGTTCATAGCACTAGTAATTCTGAAATATAGAGCAGGATAAGCTGTTAAATTTGCATGTTTATTGTAGCATAAAGCAAGGAGCAGTGTTTTGTTTCTGGTGTGGGGAAAATGGGCTCATTTTGAAATGATGTAGGTGAGGCCATGTATCATGTTTATAAGAAAGCAAACTAAAAGAGAAAATTAGCTTTTGTTCTTTGCATAAGCTACATTAAAAGATTCTTATGGCTATTTAAATAGTGAAAAATATTCAGTATATGTAACAAGTTTCTTTTTCTTTTTTTAAGATGAATATGTCCCTGCAAATTTAGAAATAATTTTCTTACTCTATTAGGGTGTATTTTTCCATATCTTTTCTCATTAAAAGAACATAATGAAATTATTCTTCCAAACAAAAATCAATAGTATTGCAATATTATTAATAACATTATGATGCTCAAATCTCTGATTGTACTTTGTGCCTCTGGTGAAGATCAAATAAAATAATACTGTCTTAGCAATTATTAGAATGATAAAATAGAAATGTGATCCTTTCTCTCTTACAGCTTATTAACATTGGAGGAATAACTTGCACTCCCTAAACTGATGTACCATGAAAATCATGGTGCAAGAATCCATGGAAGCGATATAGAGACACTAATCCTCAAGAGAGATTGCGTATTAACATTTATTGTGAGACAGAACATGAAGCACCCAATACTACCAAGAAACAACCTATTGCTGTTGCAAGCTAAGTTGGATGCCTATGTAAGAAGGTAAAAGTTAATATTTTTGTGAGCAAAGGAACACTGTAAGTAAAGTAATTCAGGAATCTAGGTACTTTCCAGATAATCTGAATCTAAGAATTATGCATGGTTGAGTTTTAAAATCCTTCAGTTTTATGGGACTGATTTCTGAAACAATGTCTGAACATTTCTCCATAATCATAACAGATATGCTTAACTTTTTATCTATATTGTAGTCTTTCTCTTTTGGACTACAGTTAAACTATGGCTGATCTCCAAAGCATATGTTCTATGTTTTTAAATATCCAGCTGGAACTAGATATAAGGAACAACTTCTCTTCAAACAGGGCATTATTAATACAATTCTCATAGTGTTTGCAGCTTAATCATTTTTCAAGTGGATAACTGCATATGATTCACACAGATCTGGAAGTTTTAGCTGCTTCATAATGCAGTGGCAATTATGGGTGCGCATGTTACACATTGGCTTCATTAGTTGCACTGGTTTTCAGTGTGTTTCCAGGTGGAATTCAAGGTGTTGATTGTCCTTATAAAGCTTACATGTCTTGTAGTTGGATTATTTCTGAACCATCTCTCCCTGGTTGTTTCTGCACTTTGCAATAGATCTGAGAGAGAAGCACATTCCAGGAGGTTTAGATTGAAATGTAATTGGATATTGATGAGTGTTCTTTGGGGTTTTCTCAATGACCATTTTATGTTTTATTGTTAATGTTTTATGTATTGTTTTTAATATGCTGTTAGCCATCTAAAGTTGCAATATATATATGTATGCAGTGGTGAAATCTAATTTTTTTTACCACCGGTTCTATGGGCGTGGCTTGGTGGTGGTGGGTCATCTAACTGAGTAGGCGTGGCCAACTCAACGTCACTCACAGCAAGGCGGTGCGGTGGCACCTTGCAGTGAGTGACATCGAGTTGGCCACGCCCACCCAGTCACATAACTGATGCTGTAGAGACGGTGATGCTGACTGCCTGCCAAATGCAGGCAAAAAGGTTAGTTGGAAAAAAAGAGAAGGCAAAGAGGTGGCAGCTGGAGGCTTCTGGCACCACTTTTTGCTGGCGCGAAGGGCCTGCAGCCATCACCTCTTTGCCGGCCGGAACGGAGCTGGGAGTGGCGGCTGGAGGCTTCTCGCACCGGCAAAGAGGTGGCGGCTGGAGGCTTCTGGCACTGTTTTTTGCCAGCGTGAAGGGTCTGCAGCCACCGTCTCTTTGCCGGCCAGAACAGAGCCGGGAGTGACGGCTGGAGGCTTCTGGTGCTGCTTTTTGCCAGTGCGAAAGGTCTGCAGCCGCCATCTCTTTGCCAGCCAGAACTGAGCTGGGAGCGGCTGCAGCCTGTCCCTTTATGATTCACCCCCCCACGGTGGCAGTGGCAGCCGGAGGCAGGCAAGTTCTGGGGACAGGCAGGGTGATGACCTGGCCCCTGCTTAGGCACCACGAAGCTCACCATTGGGCTCAGCATGGTGGATCACTGTGCTGCAAAGGATAGACCGTCACGAGGGAACTATGAGGAGCAGGGAAAAAGGAAAAGCCCCCTTCCCTCGCACCGGAGGTTCCGTTGCCCATTTCACCATTGCAGCCCCACGCCACGGAGCTTGGGGAATTTGGGAAAAACGAGGGCATCTGGGTGGTGGTGGGTGGGGAAAACTCTTTTGTCCACAAAGAGAAGAAGGGAAGAAGCTGCTTCCCTTCCCCGCAAAGAAGGCAGGTAAACATGGCAGGGCCGCATGCAGAAGGGAGTAGGGAAGGAAGGAAGACAGAGCGGAAGGCAGGGAATGAAAGCTCCAGGGACCGTGGGAGGGGAAGCTAGCCAGGCCGCGCGGAAACGCAGTGCTGGTGGGAAGCAAAGCAAGCGTCAGGCAACCTCCGGGGACGGCAGGGGACGACATCTAGCCAGGCTGCATGGGGATGCAGCACCAGTGGAAAGCGAAGTAAATTGCGGCAGCGGCAGGCAAGGTCCGGGGACTTTGGGGGGGGGCACAGCTAGCTGGGCCATGCGGGGACGCAGCACCGGTGGGAAGCGAAGCAAGTGGCGACAGCGGCTTACTTACCCAGGCAGACAGGCAAATCAGGAGCAGTTGGGGCACAGGCACGTCCTCGTGGGAAGGCAGGCAGAGACACTGTGGTGACTAATTGCTTGGTAA
>JANHFL010004827.1:50784-62174 GCA_032468155.1 Oxyrhabdium leporinum
TCTTACATCAGTATATTAATCCAATATACCTCAGAATATTGCCCCCACAATCCATATGAGTAAGACTCTTGGTTCAGGCTTATAGTTTAGAAATCTTTCACTGACTAAATTAAATTGGATAATTAAATTAAACATGGTTAACTATGTTTTAAATTAATTAAACATGGTTAACTATTAAAGTAATTTTATGGTTTTTCAGGTTGTTGCAAACCAATTTCAATGTAAGGAAAGAAAAGAGCATTACAACATTTCCTTTTAAAAAGAGATGGGGGGACTAAAATATGTCAAGAGTAATAATATTTAGATAATAATTAAATTTACATGGACTGGATAGGAAGTATTTTTTTCCATTTGAGGTCATTTAAGAGTGAATAGTTAATTTATAGAATTCACGGCAAAATTATGTCATGATAGTCTCCAACTTAAATTCTTCTTTTAAAAAGAATGAATAAAAATTGATGGATAAAATTGCTTATTCACAGTGCTTAATAATTATGTGAATGTGTGTTTCAGAAACATCTACTGACAAAACAGCATCCATCAAAATTGGTTCAGCCTCTTATTTCTATACGTCTTCTTCAATTAAAATCCAAAATATTAGGATATCTGAAATAGAAATAATGCATACATGGGGATGAACAGGGAAAAAAAGCTTACAGTGGCAAATCCTATGAACATATATTTACTTCATTTGTTAGAGATTTCACTTAAGTAATCATACATAGCATCCTCTCTTCCTATTCCTGTTTCCCCTCCCACAACCTAATTAAATAGATATATGTTGATTACTAAATGGAGGTACTTGATTAAATGATATAAAGCACTTGACAATACATTCCCAGAGAAGATCCTGTTTTGTCCATTCTCTCTCTAAAGTCTTTTCAGACCATGGAAACTGTGATACCTGTCTATTTTTACCTTTGATCAGATCAAGCATGAACTTCTTTTTGGGTTTTTTGCACATGAGTCCCTTAAAATTAGCATAATTTCTTATGGGAATGGAGTGGTTGAAATTGTAGGTGTATGATATGGGCCTATGTTAACTTAAGTTTTAACATGGGCATGGCAAATGATACTTAGCATTTACAACAATCTTTTCTTTCATTACTTATCTTTTGGAGGTCAGAACCTAGAATAAATGCATGGTTACAAAATAGTAGTTGTGCTACAATTACCGTGTAGTTAATTATAAAAAAAGTGATATTGTAATGTGAAGCTGTAATGAACACTTTATTGCCTTCTTTCATTCATGGATCTGTTTGGTATCAATTAACAATGCTTTGTTTCTTCCAGATCTTTGACACTTTGTCATATAAAAATACTCTGCAATCACTATTTTTTTAAAATAATGCTAAACCTTTATCAACATCCTTTAACAATGTGTGACTAATACACTTTGAAGGCATGGAATGATAGAAATAATATTCAAAAATACATTATCTGATATTTTTCAGCATATCATTATTTTAAAATTTTCTTTCAACACTGCAATTTTGTATTATTCCTGGAAGATTTACATAGAAACTGCAGTTTGTTCTGCATTGTAGGATGTGGGTGCCCTCTGCAGTCCATTTGTAAATTGTCATTCTTTTTTATTTGTTCGATAAAAGTATCTTTCTCTATTTGTGATATGCAAGCTATAATGCAAGCTATAATATCTGTTATCCTCTGGACAATGGACATGATATCTATTATCCTCTGGACAATGGACATGATATTTGATTAACTTATATTCATTTTGTATATATTTATGTTATCATTCTATATATTTAAACATTGCATGTTTTTTTTCCTTACTGCATCTTCTTTCTTGTCTTGAAATTTATAGTACCGTAATTTTTACCTGCAAGAGTTTTTGTCACTTTGCCTGTAAATGCTAAAGCACGATTATCATATCATGGTTCAATACATTTTTCCTATTATTTTTCATTGTAGTAGCTTGGATACATACAAGGAGAATGAAATTTTGTGAAAGTCAGCCTGCATTGCCAAGATTGTGTAGTGAACAGAGTTGAACTGAGTACGTTTTTATTTCTATTTAGTTTTACATCAGCCTCCAGATTAAAATAGTGTTAAAACATGGAAGTACAATATACAAAAAGGATTGGAGATCCAAACTCAACTACTGAATAATGATATGAAAATAGGATAGGTCTTTTCTATACATATTAAGAAGCTATTTAGGCTAAAATGGTCTTGAATATCAACTGCCAAAATCACTTATTTTTCTGCTTTGGTGAAGAAGAGGTTGACTTCATTCCTTTAGTCTATAGCTGGTTTGAATTCTATCAACAGTATCGTATCCCCAATGCTTACATTAATTTGTTATTTGTTTTCTTTCTTTAAAAAATATTTGTAATTGATACTTTAAAATCACGTTTCCCCAGAGTAGCTTAAACCCGACTAAAATCACAGAATAAAACATGAAAACAATTTATGGTAAAACAGCAATAACAATTTACAAACCTATTTATAAATGCCTCTATTCTAAATGAATCTGCCCAATTTTTTTTTATTACTAGGAGCGCTCTTTATAAGATTTTGTGTGCAAGAATCTCAGCTGTTAGGAGATGGGAGGTTGTCTTTTCCTGCACAGGTTAAAGTTTAGGGAATGCCCTTTTTAAGAGGTTTAATTTCTCCATATTGAAGAATTTTTTTAAAATAGATCTGATTTATTAAGCTTTTAACTGTTAATGTGATTTTTAAATTCATTTTAACTTTTCTTCGTTGTCATGTTTAATGTTTTATATTTTGTTTATTGTTTCGTAATACCAAAATAAGCATGCAATTTTTATATAGGTATAACAACATTCAATTCTAACAATATTAACAGCAACAATAACAAATGTAGAATGTGTTTAAAGCAATGTGTTTAAAATGAATACATTATTAATGTAAAATTAACAAAAATGCCAGGTTGTATTAAATATTTTTGTGTGCTGAATAGACAATAGAGACAAATTCCTCATTAGGAAGACTATTCTAAGAAATCACAGGAAATCTATATACGTTTATAAAAGTCTGCCTTTAAAAATGAAATTCTTTTCCAACAGCCAAACATACTGACCATTTTGAAACCTTCATTTTCCAAAACTCTATTTTTTCATTAAGAATACAGCACATCATATGATAGAAAGCATATATGACACAAAGAAACTATATTTTTATTGAACCCTACCAAAGCTTCTGTAATGTTAAACTGAATCTTTTATTTTTTTCCTATTTTACCAACATAGCATATGAAAAATGTTGCGACCATTTTTATTTATTTATTTTTTCACGGGATGTTCATTTTCAAAATTAATTTCACAGATATTTTGTTCATATATGTATAGGTAGCATTGAATACTGTTTTTGAAGAATGTCTTCATAGAAAATGGTTTTTTTTTTCAATTTTCAAGTATTTGCTAGCAACATTCCATTCCATTCTCCAATGAAATAATAACACTAATGGTATACTGTAAATTTGCCCTTTATGCATAGTAAGAAAAGATAAATGGCTGCATGAGATTTTCTTGCTATTGAACCTTATTGTCTCAATATGTCAAATAAAATGGATGCATCGTGCCTCTTAATAGGCTGCATCACTGAGTGAAGCAAAGTAATGAAAATAAAGCTATCTTTTACTATTGATTCTTTCAGACCATTTCACCCTAGCTTTTCATTTACAAGCCACAGCATTTCTTAATGCTCTACTTGTTTTCATCACTCACATATTGAATTCTGCAAGACATCCTATTTTTATACATTTATACAGGTATCTCAAAGCTACTTCTCATGCTTTGTTCATAATATCAAGCATATTACAATGGAAAGTGCCTCTTTTGCTCGAAGAAATATATCAACACAAATTATGCTGTGGTTTTCTAGACAAGAACATTTTATTCCTCTATTTTTATATTAGAAACAGCATTATAGGGATATATGATACAGGAATCATGTTAGTCATTCTTACCTATAATCTAAACTAACTCACAATTTTGTCACATGAATTATATAGTACATGAAATTTATTATATAGAGCACAGTGAAGGCAGGAATTGTTTTGTTATAACACATTGCTAACTTTTGTACTTTTCAATGAGAATTCAGAAGAGATGTGCAGATTCTTTTCTTCATGTTTAACTAAAAATTATCCAGTTATATAGGATACCAATATGTCCTCTGCACCCTGACTAGAAGAGTTTATATTCTGAATCTTATTTTGCATATTGTTGAAAGTCTTGTGGGTATAAATTAACCAAGAGAAATACCTTCAAACAGCAAGGTCACTTAGAGGTAGCAATAAATTGTCATCATTCTCACTGTAGAATAAGCTTTAATGACTATACTTTCAATAACCACATACCTCAGAAGGGACAAAGTTGTTAATATCCAACAGATATGATCCAGGATTACATGCAGCAATAGAAAGGGTACATTGTGTTTCATAAAAGTTTGGGAAAATAAAAACAACATAAATGATCATTGAGGTTTTTGCACTATTTTATATGGCATGTTTCAAATGCCTCTGGCAGACAAAATTCATTTTAATGACAGAGTTGGATGATATAGAATTAAAATCCTAAGAAGGCACCGATACTGAATCATTTGTAATATAATTAGCTGCAGATCAAAGCAAATGATTTTTTTCCATTCTGCATGGCTTTTAAATATCCCAGAGGCTATGAAATCTTTCACTGAATAAGTTGGGAGAAGTGAAGGAAAGCTGAAATGTGGGCATTAGTTATCTGAAAAATAAAGAAATATAGGAAACTAGGATTTTCTTTTAAAATTATTGAAATACATACTGTATGTTTTTTCTACATTTTTGAAACATGTATTGCTGTGCACATATTCTATTTTTCCTTAGTTCAATCTAGGTATGGATACCCAGTTGCATTTAAAATTGTTGCAGTTAAAATTGTTATTTGAAGGAAGTCAATGGCCTAAATGTTTCCTTTACATTTCATTTCCTTTACAATTCTATTTAAAAAAAAAAATCTCTTGTGCATTGGTATCAGAGAGTTTGACGAAGATGTTCCAAATGGAGTCAAATCCATTTTCCTCCTTTTGAATGAGAGTTGTGAGTGTAGGGTAGTTTCTGGCTCGTTTTGAATGGGGATATGAGTTTTCTTCTGATCCAGGTAAGAGCATGGTGGATGAGTTCATAGAAAGAGGCAATGGATTATTAGATTAGCTGAGTGCTGGGTGCACAATAGAATATTTTGGGTTCAAGGGCCAGACTTCTATTCTCTTGGGGATGATTTAATGTATGAAAGAGCTCTTTTAGTTGGTTGGGGGTACAAGGACTGATGGTCACGGTCATAGGGCATTGGGACCTATGGCAGACTGGGCTAAAGTGTTATCAAGCAAGGTAGCTTCAGTGTTAATATTTATACAACATGCTCAGTGTAGGCCATAAAATTACTTTATTCAAAATATGATAAATGTTTATATGCACTATGCAAACAGAGCTGTCTGCAATATATGTTTATATGTGCCCTGCAAAATAAAGATATCACAAGAATATTCATTTTGTAATCATGCACTTGGGTAGAAGAAAGCAAAAAAAATACCTACTTTATTTAAAAAAAAACTAGAACTAATCTGGATTCCTAGTATCTTCACAGTAAAGACCAATTTGGTAGAAAAGAAAAAAAAAGAAAAGAACTAATAAGCTGAACGGTTATATTTTTATAACTATGCAAAGTTAGAGTTTACTCAAAACCTGCCTGAGAGCATTTTCTTTCCGTTATCTTATATGAAAGAAAGTTAACTATTATATATATGTTTTTCTCTTTTCAATGCACTTTTTAATGCTTTGTTTTGTTTGTTTCTGTGATTTTTTGAATAAAATAAAAGCATTTGATAAAAAAAGAAAGTTTACTGTCTTTCTGATATTTTCTTACTGTCCTAGGATTAAATCATGGTTTACTAATTGTTGCTGCCTTTCTTTCCCAAGGTCATTTCTCTAATTCTTTACTATAATTTTAGGTGAAAATGATACATCTGGTATATTGAGAAACAGCAAAATATCAACTAGAAAACAGCTGTTCTGTTCAGACAATACATAGAAGTTTAATAACTGCTTCCAGCAAAAATAAAATAATATGCCTGCCTCCCTGCCCCCCTCTCTCCACCTTAAAAAAACCCTTTTAAATAGTTTGAAATTAATTACCAATTCAGCAAAAAATCATCATAGAAAAATATAAAATGCAGTATCAACATATGAAGAAGTATTGCATTTTTTCTTTTTTGTTGTGTGCATTCTACATTAACATAGTCTGCAAATGAAAATACAACTCGTTTACTATTGTCAGGTGCAAGAAATCAGGAAACAAGGTTATTCAAATTAGTAAAAGTTTATTTCATGGTATCTCTCTACAAGAATCTGAACAACAAACAATCAAGGCATATTGGTGGTAGATAAGAATCAACTGAATTCAAGGACTGGACTTAGATGTCTTATGGGCATGAAAAGACTTCAAACTGATGATGAGCCTTCCCTCAGGCTCATCCTGGTCATTTTCTACAACTATTTCCTTTACAGCCTGAGGAATTAGGGATGGTCTCTTCTGAACCTCCTGCCTTAATCATTATGTGCTGCAGGCTATGTTGTCTCTCTTTGCCCCATCTTCCAATGTTTTTCCTACATGCCATTAAAGTTGCAGACAAGTACTACATTTGTGCTCCCATATGTAAGATCCTTTGGTTTTACACTGGGCTACTTTAGGTATTTGTGTGGTTCCATCAAATGGGTTACTATCCTTAAAGTGAATTACTAGACCTATATCACTAGGAAAATGAATATTATTATTTTGTACCATTGAACTGGCGATGATTCTCAGTGAGTACACTAATATGAATGTAAGCCCCTTTTCAAATAAATAGTTTTTATATAATATTACATTTTTGGGGGGAAACTAACTTGTGTATGTATTTTAATCTCTATAGACTTTAAATTTTAAAGCCATTGTTTTTATTTTTTTCAGAGTTGTGATATTACTGAAACTCATTTACTAAGGACACATACTGAGAAAATCAATAACTAAATTCATCTTTCAGTTAATGGCCCTAGCAATGTACTTCTGTGCACAAATAAATATAATTATATCTTCTACTACTTCCATTCATAAATTATCAAAAAAGAGAGAAAAAAATAGAATGTTTTTAAAGAATAATTTGCCAGAAAAATAAAATTGGAAATAATTCCTGAGGCTTCATGTTTCCTAGAATTCTGTAAGAAGCTGTAAAAATCATGATGCATAATATTACTTTAGAAATAATTATACACTAGATAAAGTTTAGTTAAAAATACTTATAGTATTTGAAGTCGCTGAATTGTTTTATGAAATTGTAAACACAGTTATATTAATGCTTCATGTGATTTGATTAATAATAGTACTCTCCAACTTTGGTTAATTTCTCTGCCTCCTGTTTTCTATTATGTAGAATATCAATTAATTTCAAATGAATATAACAATCCTTAACTTTCTCTAGTTTGAGTTATATTGAAAAAATAAATATAGTATTAATAGCTGCAATGAATACATTCTAAGATTCTGAACTGGCTAAATTATATATAGACAAAATTAGAATTGTAGTGATGAATCCAACAGGTAGAAATCATCCTGTGGAGCCAATGACCTAAGCAAGTAGTGAATTTACTGTACATACATACAGCATATTGTGATTTTAGTTGGTCTTGTGAATGAAATTATGACTTTAATTTTATAACCCATTATGATATAACATCTCCTGCAAAATATTTCTTTTCTTTCTTAGCCAGTCAAAATAATAAAATATCTGGGCACATGGAAAGAACATAAAACATGAAGGGGGAAAAAGAGGAAACAGCAAAATGCATAAATGTGAATTAACTTTGAAAATACAGAGTTAAAAAATATGCAATCCAACTTATATTTGTGCAATTATAATCTGTATTTTGATCTTTTTTTCATAAAGCAAGACATAAGCAGAATAAAATTAACAATTACTGCACAGATTAAGAACCAGCTATGCCTTAAAACTATAAAATTAGTTTTTCATTAATGAAAATTAGTAATTACTGACAGGGGAAGTATTAAAATTAAAATCTTAAAATTTCTACAGAATTATTTTAACAGAATAAAAGAACTAAAACTTAATTAGAATTAAAGGTTTCAGCTCTTAACTGTATATATAGTAACAAATGTAATGATAATATATAATGAAATATATTATATAATGAAATATAGAATCCATGTATAAATATAGTGCTATGTAAAAATGACAAGAAAAAATAGAATAAAAATGATACTACAAATACTACTATTTGTTGGAAGTATAACTTCAGGGACAGTGATTCTTCAGCATTTTACAGCCTTCTGGCCAGAAAAAACAGTAAGATATAGTTAGATGCTTAAGAATTTAATAATAATAATTGGTGGGACCATGAAATAGAGAAAGGAATAGAAAATGAAGAAGCTAAAGTGCTCTCGGACTTTAGAATTCAAACAAACAGGTACCTGCTGCATAATACTCCAGATTTAACAATTGTCCATAATAAAGACAAAAACATTCTGGATAGTGGATATGGCAGTACCTGGAGACAGCAGAAATAAATAAGTACAAACTGAAGAAGATAACAAAATATAAAGACTTGCAAATAGAAATAGAATGACTGAGATAAAAGAAAGAAAAGGTAGTACCAATAGTAATAGGTGACTTGGGTACAATCCCACAGCAATTGAATAACCACTTGAAAACCATCAGCACTGACAAATTCACCATCAGTCAATTGCAAAAGGCAGCTTTTCTCGGAACAGTTACATTCTACATCAATACCTCTAACAGCATCAAACATCCACAACTGGCTATCCCACTGAATGGGTGGATAAAAATGCCAGGTCCAGACTGAACATGTCGCTGACTGTGCAACACTAATAATAATTTAATAATAACAATTAAACTGGTATGCTGCCCAACTCCCAATGATTCTGGGTGGTTCACAGTAATCAAACATGGAATTAATAGTAACGTCAATAGCTCACAAGTGTGACCAACCATTTACTATGTTCTATCTTTTCCTGTGAGATTGCTAATCTTAAGGTTTCCTTTCTGCCCTTGTCCCAAACTGCACATACATTGATTTCTCCTAACTAGTTTGCCAATGTTGCCTATCTCATTTATGTTTATCCTGAAGTAACCCTTTTCAGGTTAACCTGAAGTTACAAAGAGCTGTTTCACTTCCATGGACTACCAGGCAGCATCTATTGTCCTATTGGAACTCTAACACATGGATAGTCAGGTGTTATTTTATGTGGTTCAACTGTCTACTAGGAATTGAATTTACAGTTATGGTTTTTTTATGACTACAGACAATATATTAACTTTAGATGATATCCAAGTCCACAATTCTGATGATTCTATTCTTTCTGCAAACTCAGAATTCCTGAACCAAGATAACTTGTTGTGTTTGTGTATCCCAGAGAGCAAGAGCAAGAGTACAAGATCTAGGAAGCAGCTATTTCAGAACACTATATGCACTTACTTTCTCTTAAGCTCTCAAAATAGTTATACAGTATAATATCATGCCTTGGTATAGGACATTTTACATAATTTCTACCGCTTCTTGGAGAGAAGATTTTTTAAAATTACTTTTCATAGTTAATATCCTATATTGAGTTTTCAGTTACACTGGCCATCAGGAGGCTAAAAAAACCATAATGCCAATACATGCTATAAAAGAGTTGTAGTCAAGATGTATGTTGTTAAAATATGGTGTTAAACTGACCAATCTGTCATCCTAGTAAGAGAAAAATAAAAATGCTATGAAGGTCTGTAGTATAAACAGTGAAGAACGTGCCCAAAAGCTTCAATTTTTCCCAGAATCTCAGGGTCACAGATATTCTGGTAAGGGGGTCATTCTGAAAATTCCATGTATAATACAATTAAAGGGGAATAAATTGGGTACTCAGGAGAGAAAAAGGGACAATAGGAGTAATTCAAGAGTCATAGCACAAGTCCCAAAACTTTTCTACATTGCCTTTTTATTACATTCACATCTAAAATGGAGTTGTGGTAGTTCAGTAGTTAGAATGCAGTATTGCAGGCTAACTCTGCCCACAATCTGTCCTGACAGACTCAAGGTTGACTCAGCCTTCCATCCTTCTCAGATCAGTAAAATGAGGACTCAGATCGCTGGAGGCAATATGCTGATGTTGTAAACTGCTCAGAGCACGCTGTAAAGCACTATGGAGTGGTATCTAAGTCTAGGTGCTATTGCTAAGAATGGAGTTTGTGGCACAATACAGCAGAGCTTACAGCATGATGTAAGTCTATGCTGTTTTAGTCATTCTGTCTGAAAAAAGGAGAAATGGAAAAAAATTACTGGAAGGACATGCAGTGGACCAAAGGAGACAAGCTTATATGACCAAGGACTTTTATCTATATGGAAATGTAACAATTGTTATTAAATGTTTTTGGTTTACGTTAATGAAAGGATATGGAAAACTGCCTATGTAATTTTGGTACTTTTATATCTATACACTTTACAAAGTATTCTGGCCTGCTGTAGTACATAGGAATGAAGATAAGATATATTTTTAACTACCTTTCAACATATTTCTACAGAATGTTGCTTAATTTAATCCTACTCAAGTTGTTCACATATTTTTATAAATCCATAATGCCCTTCCATTTCAGATTCTTACATCCTTCCATAGAACTTCAATGAGCAAATACCAACTCTGAAAGACCCATATTGCACTACCTAAAGTTTTCATTATCACTTTTTCTATTCTTCCAGTCAGAAATTTGTGTAACATCTTCCCAGGTATGCTAAACAAACCAATTGTTCTGCAAGTTTGTTTCAACATGATTCAAATTATTAGTTTAAATTAAATTCATCATTGTTTTTAATTACTCCTATTATATTTCTCTTTGCAAAGATTAAAAATAATAGCAGTCTTCTCATTGTCAGATACAGATAAACCTTTACATAAATAAATAAACCAAATGTTAACATTTCTTGGGTTGTAACACATTTAGAGACTTAACATTTTTTAAATTTTCCCACAGCATCTATAATTTCGTTGGCATTATTTTTTGGTCTTGAACATTTGCCATAGTTAGTCTGTGAAAGAAGTAGAAACAATGGATAAATTACAAAATGACTTATTTCCTGTCATATGACACAGGTTGCATCTGGAGATAAGAAACTCACCAAACCATCACTATTGTTATTCATTCTTAGGTTTTTGAATGATTTTATTTTTGTTTCTGTGCACATTTGTCTCCAATCCATCTTATTGATTTATCTGCATCATGTATCACATATCTTCAGAATGCAGTTCTTCTCTTCTCTTCTCTTCTCTTCTCTTCTCTTCTCTTCTCTTCTCTTCTCTTCTCTTCTCTTCTCTTCTCTT
>JANHFL010004828.1:0-13712 GCA_032468155.1 Oxyrhabdium leporinum
GAACAATCCACAGTGGTCTGCTTAATATAAAGTT
The DNA here is from genome assembly GCA_032468155.1 of Oxyrhabdium leporinum. Taxonomy (NCBI): domain Eukaryota; kingdom Metazoa; phylum Chordata; class Lepidosauria; order Squamata; family Cyclocoridae; genus Oxyrhabdium; species Oxyrhabdium leporinum. The sequence goes on from JANHFL010004828.1 coordinate 35, forward strand.
ATACAATTTTCGATTATATCAGACTGAATAATGAAAGTCTTCATGTGACTGCACACCTTGATTTATCGGTATCCATGCTCACTGTCATTAAATTGTAAAGTAGTATGTTACCTTACAAGTATGCTACCACTTAATGAATCAACATCTGAAATTCAGATAGGGCAGAGATACATATTTGCTTCCCTTTATATATTTTGGAAATGCATAGGAACAGCACATTTCAAAGTAGCTTTCTATTAAAGTTTAAGAAGAATGCGTCACTATGAACATCATGTTCAATGTTACTATAGAATTATCTGACCACATTCACACACTTGTTGAATATGATAGTCCTAGAATAATAGTAGATAAAAGATTGTATCTATAAGAACGAATGAGCAAATACAACACATACATAAATAAGAATTTCCAACAATTACTTCACATCCAGGGAAAAAAACAACTTTGTTTTGTTCACCTTGTTTTCATCACTGTCCATATCCTGGATCAAGTTATCCAACTCCTAGATCCCAGCAAGAAAATAAAAATGGTAGAAAGATCATGAGATGAACCGTTAAACATTGCTTGCACTGATATGGTTGCTTATGCTTGCCCCTCTAGATTGCTTTCAATTCACCAGAGAATTAAGGAAGCAATTATAAACAAAGTCCTACCCACTGAAAAAAGATACAGTAAGCAGCTATTTCATTAGAAGCTTTTATTGGACTATGTGACTTAATTATGAGATTTAAGGGATGCCCACAGCTGTGGCATAAACATATACCCAACCCCTTTCCAAAATGAGGATATTGTAACTCTCCTCATTTAAGCACTGGATGGGGTGCCTCAGTATCCTGTTAGCAAATTGTAGATTTAAGACACAAGGATAACATCACTTACTCCTTCATTGGCTATGAAAGAATCACTAGCAAAGTGAAACTTATGCTTGGTTTTCTAAATATTCAATAATAATGTAGGACAGAGAAAAAAATATAACTCTGTCTCTTCCCTAACACTACAAGAAGTACAACCTTTTTATGTTTTGTGTTTTAATGTAAGATGTTAAAACCTAATAAAGATTTTTTTAAAAAAGAAGCTAATGTTACCTCAGCAGGGATAGAATCAAACTCATCCAAGCAACTGAGGATGACATTGTCCCCATCATTTTTATCTGCAGCACCAGATTCCTTGATACATTTAATGAGCTGCCTGATCTCGCTGTAGTTCTGCTGCTTCACCAGCTGCCTAGCCACTTTATTGTATATAGCAGCAACATCCAGCTGGAAGTCCTAAGAAGGTGGACAAAATAAGTATTACTTTGAGAAAGTTGATGTACTGTACATACCAATAAGCTGGTTGATGTTTCAATTATTAAAAGGGACATACAAATAAAAACTGAAAGAACGATTGGGTTAACTTTTCCATACGGTATTTACGAAAGACACCTGTTACAAGTTTTGAAGGGTTTTCTGAAAAGAATAAAAGAAAAATGAAAAGAAATCAAGTTCTAGGATTTATTGGAAGGGATTAAAAACCAAGTTAAAAGTAAAGAGAAGGAATATAAAATTAGTTTATTTACTCAATATTAAAATAGATATGTGGTTATCCCTGGTAACTCTTAATGGACCTTTGCTGATCAGGAATGAATGATGAGGTTTTAGGATATTGTTTATAGTTAAGAGATGAGATATGAGAGCTTTTGTTGTATTTTAAGAGAAAGTGATAAGTTACACTTGTGTTGAAGAGGGAAGTTACTTTACATTTTTTCTTTTCCATTTTCTATATTTTTTCATTTCATTTTCTGCACTTCATAATTTCTCTTTTTAACTCTTATACATATTTTAACTCTTATACAACTATTTTTAGTTTGTATTAGTTTCAATCTTTTCAACTGTAATATTTAATAGAAGCATTATTAAAAATTCAAATAAATATCTAAAATTACATAAAACTAATCTGAAATAATGTCATGTGTAAAGAGTTAATGTTAGATATAAAGTTTCTTCATTCAATATACCTGCAGTATTCTAAATGCAATCCCAAATCCTTCTTCAATGTTTTTGCCTTCCAACATGACCTGAGGAAAAATTGCAGCAGCAGAAAAAAAAAACAAAAGGAAAAATTGAGTAAGATACAAGTGAATGAAAACTCACCTGGAGCTTTGGGGAAGGCTCCTGTGATAACAATGTGTTCTAATTTTTTCTGGATTTCAGCCACAGAATTGCCATGTTAAGACTACAATGAAATACTGCTTCTCTGAATCACTGTTCTTTCAAATCAAAATTCATAATGAAAATGGTATGTGACTTTTTGGGTCAACTTCAATAAACAATCTACATGTTTTTGTTGTGGAATTCACCAATATCTGTTCAGTATTCCATTTCAATATCTAAAACCACACTAATAAATTTAAGTGGTACTCCATACCTTGCAAGCAACCTCAATCTTCATTTGATTGTTTCCAAACAGGGTAGGTACAAATGAATCACCTACAGATAAAGATCCTGACTTTTCACAACGATGGAGGAATTTTGTTACTTCCATCTGAAGCTCAACTGTATTGATGTGCCTAATTTAGGGAATATATGTTTCAGTGCATATTCTAATAAATGCAGATAATAATAATAATTATTATTATTATTAAAATAACATCCAATTCAAAACATAAATTAGAAACCCTCATTAGCTATTCAGGTAAGTCTGTGTGCTCTTACAGAAAAGTCTTGAATTATATCTTATTACATTATTACTAAATAGTTTAATAACAATTGTTGACTGATAAAAATGTTGCCCAATATTTGTTTTGCTAATACCTTGATACATCAGGAGCAGACATTTTCTTGCGAAAAGAGCACGCAACCTTTTTTCTTCCTGAACTCCTAGAAACTTGTTGAAGGTAAACTTTAAGATGGTCCTTGACCTTTAAGAGCCATTTTTGTCTTTCTTTCAGCTCAGTGTAAGACTTTGCTTTGTCTGTGAAAAATCTAATGCAGGTCATAGCAGCACGGACTTGATCCTGGAAAACAGATAGGCTTCTGAACACAAATGAAGCTTTCAAATTATACTATCTGATCAGTTGAGATAACATTTGAGCTTTATTTAAAAAACAGATTCTGGACTGATTTTGAGTTTGGGGAGCCACTGCTTAATATATTTTGCTATACAGTAGAATATGAACCTGCTCAGAAAACTCTTGTGTATATTAAATATTTCATGCAATCCCTTGTCTCCACTGCAACTACTGAGAAAGAGGGAAGTGATACCCAGAACTCTTTGTAAGTCATTCATCCATCATTGTTTATCTTTTTGTCCTTTCCAAAAAAATGTATTTAAAGGGGAAAAATTCTAGAAGACATTCAAAGGGAAACCTCATTTGACTTTTATCATTTCAAAATCAAAGAATCCTCAAATGTACAGGAATACGCATATATAAAGAATCTAATGCAGAAGTCCACCATTCATAAATATCTTCTCCACACATTAAATATTTCCAAGGCCATGAGACTATTCAGTCTTTAAATTTTTCTTCTGCAGTTTTTTCCAACCTGAAGTAACCCCATCATCCACAGGTGTTGTTGTTTTTTTTACTGGGAACAGCTTTGAAAAATTCTTCCAAATAAACAAAAGTATATATCCTTAAAAAGTAATATAAAATCCCCATTTTCTACAAAACTAGGTTGTTGTGTGGTTGGTTAGGCTGAGATAGACAGACTGGCTCAAAGACACCTAACTGGCCTTCATGCCCAAAGGTGATCTATTGTAGAACTTACAGTCTCCTAGTTACTAGGCCAGCAACTTAATTACTACAACAAGCTGGCTAAGTACTGCATTTTTTGTGTAAAGTTCTCAGTAAATTTTGCAATGTTTATGTTATAGGAAGAAATTTCAACTCTTACCTTCATAAACTGCTGCAGTTCATACAAGATATGGTAGTAATTCTTTTTCTGCAAGTGTTTGCAGGCTGCAATGAGATAGACACCCCAGCTCTCTAGTCCTGGATCTATGGTTTCCAGCAAGTTTTCCAACATGTGAAGTTTTCCACTTTTATAACTTGGGATAAAGATGCCTTCAATAAACACATCTGGTGGACTTTCCTTAAACAGTAAAAAAATCAAACTATTAAATCAGCTGGTATTATCTGCGGCATTCGCGAGCTCGGTTTTCGGCTGCGACAGCCTCCTCCATCCCTCTGTCAGCAAAAACAGAGCTCCTTTTCGCTGGCAGAGGCACCACGGGTCGACCCTTCACTGTTTTCAGGGTGGCCCCGTGGGACAGAACTAAGCACCTCACGGGCCGGATCAAGCCCCCGGGTCTTGATTTGACACCCTGAGCTATGTCATTACTCTGAGAAAAGCTTATATGATCAGAATATAATTAATTATATATTGTTATAAACAGAACTCCATTTTTCTCACTATCAAAATGTTTTTTTTTAATGTGAAAGTGAGCACAGCCACTGCTGAAACATTCCCCATTCAACAGAACCTTGGATTCTAAACAACTGATGAGTAAGTGTAATCCCAGGATATCTGCCGAGCATCAGGTAGGAGAAGCCTAAGAGAGGCAAGCTAAATGGAATCTTCTCTTGGTACTCTGTGAAGAGTTTCTGAAGAATCTGCAGTTCTAACAGTGAAAAATAAACTTCTCAAGTGATATGTCTCCCAGCACTCCTATTTCTTTTGTTACCTATTATGTATCTGCTTATTTTAGAAGGAGAGACATTTTTATGAAGTGATGGGTTCTCTCTAAGGTAGAAAGTAAATTGCAGGGTTTATTCCTAGATAATGATAACAAAATAACAAACAAGGTTCTCTTATGTTCTATGTTCGAAGGTTTCCAACAGTGACTAAGATACTTAAAATTGTGGAAGAATTGCCTCCCACCACTTAGTAGTATAATGGTACAATGGTAACTACTATTTTATTGTCAGCTTTTTTAGATAGACTAGACCAAGCAATCAATGAGCCACAGGAAAGTTAAAACTACTTTTATCGAATTTGGGTACATCAACTTGCAAGTCTGATTCTTGTAAGTTGCAACTCCTGCTTATAGTTTGGTGACTTAGTGAGATATCTGCCTGAGCTGCATTCAAATGTCATCTCATTGTGCACCTGAAGAAGGCTTTAGCTTCTTTTGCCTAAGCCTTGAGGATGCCATAAAAACAGGTATCTCACTGGGGAAGAAGATTTCCAGAAGATTCAACAACAACAAACTAAATAAATCAGTTTCATCCTTCTAATAGTATTCTTTATTCTATTTTCCAACACACTTTAACAGCTGGATTAACGAAATAACAACAGGTAATAAAATCAGCACTAAGGGAAAGGACAGCTCCTACCAAGTAGTTTCTTAATTCAAAATACTCATTCAGACAAGCTTTTTAGAGATCATCCAAAAGTTTAAATTTATACATGTGTATGATACCTGAATTATATCTAAACACACAGGTTTTAGTTCAGTGACTAAGTGACTATAATCCAAAGAACATTTTTATACCAATGAAAATTTGGGCAAACAAAAAGTTTGATTAAAATGCACATTTTTTGTTATTTTTATTTATTTTCAGTTTTCTTGTCATTTAAGTTGGTGTTTTAACAGGGCATACTTTAATTGTTTAATGATAACTGCAATTTTACACTCTTGAAATTTTCAAGAAGTAATTTGATTGAGTATAAGTTCAATAAATGAATAAATGAGTGAATAAACAGTTGATGGACTTGCCGCCCTCTTTCCCATTCCCATGGGCCATTCTCCAAGAAAATTGCAAGGGTTAACAAAAACAAGTTTATAACCAACAGAATACACAAAGTTATGAAACATGTTTTGGTCAACTTACAGGCATGGACTTTATTTTCTAAGTCCTTAATTGGATTCCAATAGAATGCAGTTTCCCTACCTTATTTAACAAATGCAGCAGAGCTTCCCGCATACAGTCATGCCTCATATAAAAACTAATGATTGCTAGATTGGTGCCATAATTGTTCAAATAGAAAAGGCATTCTTGATAATAGCTGTTGTGTTGCATCTTCCCCTCTGGTGTCATCTCTAGAGAGAGGCTTCGTGTCCTCAGGATCGCTTCCAGTTCTTTCAGAGTGGCAAAATAGTCATCATCCTGCTATTAAGGGAGAGAATTAGAAGTTACAGGCTGAATTCAGAAAGTTTATCGACAGAACATTCAAAAGCATTTTTCTCCTTGTGGAAAATGGGCCAAGTACCCCACAACTGCTATAGAACTGAAACTGAAGCAGAGCAGAAACTTCATGAAGAAAAACGGGAGGAAGTAATTTCCTCATTCCCAAATCTTCCTGAATGAAAGAGTTCTAGTTACTCTTCTCTTAGGCAGGAAATCTGTCACATTTTGACAAAATGGCAGGTTTTACTAATGAACCATCTTGTTTTTATGTTCAAGTACACATTTTATTGCAATTAACAACCGATCAATCTGCTACACAGCTGATTAAAATAAACATCCCAAGAGAATTATTTTTTTTTATCAAAGCTTTCTTCAAATAGTTCTTAGAAACACACAAACACAGAGTTATTGTCTTTTATCCTAATAACCCAGTGAAGACTAGGTTGTTCAATGCTGCCCCTAACCCTTCAGCAAGAGTATAGTCTTACCACTGAAAGAATGGGTTTCACTGTGGTTTCGAGATACTGAACCACTTCCTGGACCAGACGGGAACCCAGACTAAGCTGATTCAAATCAAGAGGTGATTTTAAGCATCGACTGAACTTCTCTCTGGCAGCAGTCAGGTTTCCAGCTTTAAGGCAAGCCATGCCCCATGCATGCCATGCTCCACCGGGTTCCAGACCAGTCTTGGTAGAAACCTAAAAACCAGGTTACCACAAAGAATTAAGATTTTTTTTTATTCTTACTATAGTTATTTAAAAAGCATAGACCAAGACAACTCAAACAGCATTTTATAAGTACTGTCCATATGTATCAGAGGTTTATATCACTGTGGATAGAACAAAAGCCTACTGACCATCATTAGAGGTACTGTTTGCCTAACAAAGGTTAGAAATGTACACTTTTCCCTAAAAAGAAGAAAAGAAACACTAAAAAGAAGATAGGAAAAACAGAAAAACTGAGAATTTCTGTTCAGAATATAAGATTTTCTTATCAAAGAAGCTTTTGTTTTAGTAAAATCACAGAATACCTTTTTCAATACCTCAAAAACAAAAGAGTAACTTTTCAAAATAGCATTAGAGCTAAGTCACAGTTTATAGGAAAAGGACTGTAGGTTAGAGGCTAAGTACACAGTAAAATGCAAAGTTCAACTTTTGGCATGTTAAGGTAGAGGTAGGAGTACGTTCTGCAACAAGCTCCAAATATTTCTGATAATTAGTAAAGAATATACAAATTAGATGAACCACTAGTAGGGTAAGAAATACAATTAATCATGATTGTCTACATCATTAACAGTGGAAATCATAGCACAGTGTTCTCTGGTCAGAAATAAAAGGACACCAGATTGGGAAAGGCTAGCCTAGAAAGTTAACTATCACTGGGATGGCAAAGTTTTCAGCTACTCAACTAACTGAGTTTAAATGATTATAAAGGAAGCTGATTAATGAATTATACCAGAATAGGAATAGCATGGTATCAGAAATTCAATCTTTTAGGTAGCCTTTTCAAATATTGAGGAGCTATCGGATAATTTACAGTTTAAGAGACATACCTCACCCTTAGCAGCAAAAGTGATATCTAATATACTTTACATTTTATAATGGGACAATAAATGTCTTTCAGAACTTACAGATCCAATTATTCAAAATAATATTTGATCAGTTAATTCTATTTGATTAATCTATTTATTACTTTGTAGTAATAATTAGTTTTTCTAGAATCAAAACCAAAAAAGATTTCCAAGGTTGAAAACTTAATTCAAAATCCTTGATAGGAAAGAGAATGAAGATAAAATTCTTTTCCACAGAGATGCCTTCCCACTAAAGACAGAAGTGTGTTAAGGAATCCATATAAGCTATACTTCACAATTACATCATTCCTATAGTGTTACCTCTATGGACAGTTGATAGTATTCCGCTTGCAAAAGTTGATTTCTTAGCCTACTAACTGCTGCAGGCTCCAATATCTGATCCAGAGATGGAACATGACGATAAGCAGCAGCTACTAAAATATTCAACACATCCACCTTGCTGAGGTAACTGATGTGGGAAGAAAAAAGTGAAACAAATGAAATGCATTTGATTCATTTTACTCAGTTTAGTTCTTGAAAGCTTCAACTGTATTTTAATTTCAAGAGGAAACTTGCAACTCAGAGGAGGCAAAACCACAGGGATCATACTATTTTTTTTCTTTTCAGGCTGTCTCCAGAAAACAGCTCAGTTTACCCAGAATAGCACACAATTAGAGTCTCACGTCTTGATTTTATTCCTGTGAGAAGAAATCCCAGCTGCAACATTTTCTGTCATATTGGCTAATTTTGAGGCAATAAAGCATTAAGATTTCTTGACCATTAAGATTTCTTCTTAAGACTAAATATAACAGGGTCCATTTTACTAGCTGCATAGATGGTTCAGTTCTGTATCTGTTCAACATAAATATGTGCTAAGATCAAAAGCACGGGATAGTTAATAGCAACTAAATTGGCTGAAAGCGAGCAAATCAGTGTATTGTTTTCTTCTCTATTCAAAAGTTTGCACAAATATATTCTGTCACGTGTCAGGGCAGGTTTGGACATTTTTAAAGTATGTAAGTCATAAACTCTGCACATAACCCCTGAAATATAATAAACAGCATAAAACGTACAAGGGCATTATTTGTGAGCCTGCTTGTGATTTATTTTGCAAAAATCTACAAAAAGATTAATTAGAGACAAATCATTACAACGGAAAGGTTTTTCATGAGGCCTACTGACATCTTACCTGTCACAAAGAGCTAACTCCTGGCTCCTCCCAGCTTTTACAAACATCATTTTGGCACTGAAAAGCAACTGTTTCATGATGTCTATGAGGAGACCAGCATCCACTTCTGGGTTTGCCAGGCTTCGAGACAATTTGCAGCAATAGTCTATCAACTGCTGACCACAGGCAATGCTGTCAGAATGCAATTTGAAGATGGCAATACACAAAGATGCACTAGGAGCCTGAATATTAGAACAGGGAAAGAAAGAAAGGGGGGGGGGGAGAATGAAAGTGTGACTGTCTCTGCTGGTGGATGAGGCCAAAAGAGCTCCATATAAATTAGGTGGAACAAGTCATGAGACAAAGCCCAACACAGTTACAGAATATTCTCTACTTTAAAAGGTAAGGAAGCAATAATTCTTCTCTCTAGTTTCAGAGAGATGGGTCTGTTTGGCTATTGTCTACCATCCATCTATCCATCCATCCATCCAGTTTATTCCCACTTCAGTTCAAAGGGACCTTAAGATAGTTTACAAAAATTATAATATAACATACCAATAATCAACAATATTTAACTATTCTGCAATGCAATAATCTAGAGATCTGGCAAATCCATTGTCCACTCCTTGAAAGTTATTGTTTCAGTGATTTTCTAAAACCTCAGTAATGTCCCTTGGTCTTTTCTGCCTGTCCTAGGAGACCACGGGGAAGTCAATTTAGGAGAACTTACTTACCTGTTCATAAAAGAATTCACTGTGCACCATTTTATTGTCTTCTTCCATCAAAGAAAGCTGCCACTCAAATTCTGCTGGCTTTGGTATTTGTAACACTGCAGAGTAATCTGAGCATTCATTATCAGAAGATACAACCGCTATGAACAACAACAAAAAACACACTTTAAAATGAGCTCATGTTAAGTAACCACATTCCACAAATAGCTCAGCGATTTGGGGAAGAATATACCTTGATAGGAAAGTAACTTGGCATATGGTCTTTTTTTCCTTAAACATTAAACTTTTATATTTTTTCACCCATTGCAATGGGCATTTTTTCTTATTGCTTATTTCCAAAAACTCCCCCAATTCCCACTACATACTCTGCCTTTAAAAAAATCTGACTTTGACATAAGCATTGTATTTTTCATGTTATTCCAGGAATAAAACACTAAGAGGGACATGATAGCTAAATTCCTAGCAGTTATTTTTTAATTCATTCCTGACTTTACTGATTAGTGACAAAAATGCTATCCATTGCTGTTTCTCTTGAGTTTAATCTGATGATATTTTCTTGCACTGTTTTGTTTCTGGCAGCCTTGAAACTTTTGCAAAATTATAGCATTTATTTGGTTAGTGCTCTCTTTATAAAAAGTATTTTTAGACTGAGGGATTTTTAACCAAGTGTAAAGAATCATGGCTCAGCTTTCTGAACTTGAAACATTTTTAGGAGACAGCTATTTTAATTAATATTTTCATCCATTTTATTAGCCCTGCAGCAACACAGACTAGAAGGTTTACAATTCTACTACAATTGAGCTGTTGGTTGCTTGTTAAGATGCAACAAGGTTTTTCTTGCATCTTTTTTTGGGTTACCTATAGGCAAGTACCACAGAGAGTTGTAGAATTAGGAACATGGCCTATTATGTGTTCTCACCTTCTTGATTTTCATCCTCTTCATTGGAACTATTAAAAAAAAAAGAAAGATGCTTCACATCCATTCTAATAAGTTTGAAAAAATTATAAAATTTGAATACTGCAGTCAATAGCTAATGAAATTAAACCACATGTTTTTTTTTCTTACAAACTGGTTCCTTCACTAAAGAAAAGTCCTGGCAATGAAAACTATAAAGCCCATGAACACAGCAGCTCTCCTGGAAGCATAACAGCAATTGTTTGAAGATTATCCTCTAGCTGTATGCAGAACCACTAGAGCAGGGGTCCCCAATCCCCGGGCCATGGCCCATTCAGAACTGGGCTGCGCAAGTGGTGGAAGAGCATGCACAGATACTCACACATGCAAAACTCCATTTACGCACAAATGGGGCTTCCATTTTGTGAAGCTCCACTTGTAAAAATGGAGTTCCGTGCGCTTGTGCATGCTCCTGCCACTTACATGGGACCATCCCCTCTTCCCCTCCTGCTGGTCCACCAAGGTTGGGAACTAGAGAACTAGAGAAACCAAATACATGTATCTCTTTTAATTGTTTGCATTGTCCTACTAGTAGTTTCTTCTTAAGTAGAAGGTGAAATATCTGCAAGTTTGTTCCCAGTAATCAACTACAATTAGTTTCATACTATAAGTCAATTTGCCTCAAGCTGAAGAATGACTGTAAAGATGTTTAAGAGCAGATATTTACTTCCACTGGTGTTATTTTACACAGGAGGGAGAGAGTACTACTATTATAATAATAATAATTTCAACATTGTTTTATGAATTAATCTTGTGAATTTGTAGTTTTATGTCCACTCAGATTGTCTCAGAAAAGGCAATATAAGTTTTGTACATACATAAATGTATGCTAAGAAGAAAGATACCTCTTTTCATGATTCTAACATTCTATCAGTGGCCTCCTAAAAAAACCTCTAACATGTTCATTCTTCTTCTTTGCCAAGCTCTTAAACAATGTCCTTTTTATTCATGAACTATCAGAACCAACATTCACAAATGAAACCAAACCAAAAAATAAAGGAAAAATGTGAAGAGGTATGTTCCTGCACAAAATGTAGCCATTAAAAAACTAACAAAGGGAGCTAATTTTTATAGACAATAATAATATATACATTTAATACAGTCCTGTCCCCCCACAACCTGGTGCCTTATAAACTGCAGAATTTCTTGTCACTATAGTCATCAGGAATTATGGAATCTGAAGTAAAACCACTTCTCACACTGAGAGCTCTTACTTCAAAGAACAGAATAGATGTGAAAAAATTATTTACATACATTTCTGAGTCATGGAATGTAGTTGTTGCATATTCCTTGTTGAAATAACTGTAGCACTGATCACACACACGAGCTGGGTTTTCCTTACAAGCTTCCACAACCATTTTCTTGGTAGAACAGGAACTGCACACCAGCCGCCCACAACGTCTGCAGTGATGCCTTCTATTAAACTGAGACATAAAAGACGACGTTTGACTGAGCAACGGCATTCCTGCAGTTACTGTTTAATCCACACAAGAACTCTAATCTTGGGATCTTTTGTAAGCAGTGACAAATTCGACTGAAACGTGCTATATAAAGTTCCCCAAAGACATTAGACAAATAGTCATTCAAGAGTTTTTGTTATACACTTGTGTCCAGTTCTGGAATTCAGTTACCATTGTAAAGCGTTCTGTTTTGCAAACCATGCATGTGACTTCTGTGTCATCTGGGATCCAGTGCTGTTTTGGTGGGGGCTTCTCTGGTGGCACAAAGTCCTGAGCAGAGGCAGCTTGCTGGAGGCTTTTCTCTCTTGGCTTGGAAGCATGGGTTGTATCTAAAAGATACCAAAGAGGCAAACCAAAGCCAATGAACAATTGAACAGCAGCCATCATAAAGACCAGATAACACACTGGAGGTTCCATTGCAGAAGACATCATCCTTAAAAAATCTGTCCCCCATTACCAACAGAAAGAAGGTTCAGCTCTCCAGTTATATAAGATTGTCTTGCAGACAATGCTTACAAATATATGCTCCATCAGCATAGCACTCACATTTATTTGAACAGAAGAGCAGGTTTTCATCCAAGTCAAGAATGTCTAAAAATCACAGGAAGAATGACAATAGAGGCAAACTATTTTTTCCTCCTAAACATTCCTTTTTGGAGAGTTTTACATTAAGAGGCAATTTGCTTTGATTCATCTAGTTTTTAAGAAAAGAAAATGCATGTTTGCATATGCATAGAAAACTCATACTGGCATATTGGAAAATGTTTCTCTGTGTCTTCAATTAAACTTGGGAAACTGAAATATTAATTTCTCATCAAAGTTTTGCTTGGAAAGAACCCAACTGATAATTGGGGGATTATATGTTAACATTTAGATGAAAACTATAGGATTCCCAGAAAAACAAATACCTTTAAGTGTAGCTATATTTATTATTTACTGCACGGGAAATTAAGAAATTTACAAAGTTTAAAATTGTTCCAGATGAGTTAAAAGCTACTTGGATTACATCATGAAAAGAAAATGGACTTGTTGCCATTTGAATAGCAACACTGAACAATTGCAGTTGTCTATGGAAATTCTCAATTATTCAGGTCATGGTTGACCTTTGGGATAAACAATTGCAACATTATATACACACACACACACAACCACACACACACGTGTATACATACATACATACATACATACATACATACATACATACATACATACATATATATATAACAAAAAAAACCCGAATAGCACCACTTTTATCCCCAGATGGAGGTCTCAAAATCTTCATAGGAAAATTGATAAGAAATAACATTAACAGTTTTTTTATTATTATTATATTGCTGCTGCTTTATTGAATTTAAATACTGGCTGACTCCAGATCAATTCTGGGTGGATCACAACATAGCAAGATAAAATAACCATGCAGTAAAATACAGGTAATAGAAAGCAAGCTAGTGAACACAACCAACATCGAAAACAAATACAAACATATCCATCAAGTGGCTCCAAATACCCGAAGCCAAGGCCTGAGAGAACAGCCAGGTCCTTAAGGCCTTGGGATAGCAGCACCACTTTGTATAAATTGCTATATTTTTTCCTCCACAGTCATAAAAGCAATTAGAAATAGAAAAAGAAAAAGAAAAGAGAAAGAAAAGAGTTTGGGTATTAAATCTTTCTCTCACCAGGAG
>JANHFL010004828.1:39488-53660 GCA_032468155.1 Oxyrhabdium leporinum
TTCTCAGAAAATAAGACCGAGTCTTATTTTCTTTTAGACTTGAAAATAAGTACTTGGGCTTATTTTCGAGGAGGGTCTTACTTTTGTTGTGGTGCGGCAGGCCAGACTCGATGAGCTGGACGTGCTGTGGATGCACCGTCACTGTCCACGACTCAGAAGCCGGGATCCTGCAGGCATCCTGGGCACATAAAGGCCGCAAACATCCCTGGGCTGTTTGCAACTCATGCGAGCCGTGAGCACACTAAAATAATTCAATTAAATGCTTAATAAAAGAAGTAGAGTTTGCTATTCTCCTGAGTATAATAACAGGAGAAGAGTATTTTATAACCTGGAAAGGACACAGAAAAAATCCAGGAACATAAACTTCTGGCTGTGAGAGGCTATTCAAAAAGGCCTCTCTTGATGATCTAACTAACCAGGCAATAATCAGGCCATCCTGATTTTTTAAGCAGTTATTTCATGGCCTATCTCATGTAGCTGTCATAATAATTTTTCACATTAAAACTTTGGATAGAATAGAACTGCTGTTAAAAAAGACAAATGGCATGTTGAGGATTATTAGAAAAGGAACAACAACAAAAAAGAATTGTCAGTATAATGATGCCTTTACACAATTCCATTGTGCAACAGCATTTGGAAATTCTGATTGCTGCACTTTGAAAGAAAAACTACTAAAAGTAAATATATAGAAAAGGTAATCAAAGTGGTCAAAAGGCTAAAACAATTTCCCCATGAAAAAGACTCTGGCATATATGAAGATGTGTAATAGGTAATATTGGACAAGTAATGTTACACACAATAGACAAAATGGAAAGAAAAACATTTCTTTTCCTCTCTCAAAATTCTAACTAGAGCTGTGGTTGAACTGAAATGTGGGAGATTCAGAACAGATCAAAAAAACTACTTATTGACATTGTGCAGTCAAGGTCTACGAGTCACTATCACATGATATGTTATCTAACAGTTTGAAAAGTTGATTTGAATCCAGGGAGCTCTCAGTTGCTGGTGATATGCATGGTGACCATAATTTTTTTCTGTATCAGAGGCATTGTATTTCTCAACAATGGATCCTCAAAGAAATGTGTGGGAGGATCCTGATGTCCTCATTGCCTATTGTAGAAGGCTTCCTTGGTTGGTCACTTACACTTGTACAGTAAGTGTAACACTGAATTAATTAGCACTCTTGTCTATCCAGCAAGGTTCATACTCTTATATTAGTATTCTGAATTCACATCCAACCTGTATGCACTAAATACTGTGTTCAGACATGTCTGCACTGGAAACAACCTGTTATCCTTAAAAAGGAACCACACCTTTAGAACAACAAATGGGACATCCTTTTCCAGTTCTTCTAGGAGAAGCAAGAATTCAGTTTCTCTTTGGAGAGCTGCTGGGACAGTTTTCTAGAAAGAAAATTATTAAAGAAAATATAAGAAAAAATAGCAAGTACGAATAAGAATCGCTACATACCTTGTGGTGTATAGTTTCAGATGCTTAACACCTAGCAATATTCATCTACTGTGATATTTCCCCAAACAAATGGATTGCATTTTTATTTGCAATTGCTCCCTCAGCTATTTACTAGTATGAACCCACGTTTGGCTCAGATGCAAGAGTTCCACTGATTTTAATTATGCATATAGTTGGGGAAATTATTTTTGCTACTCCCAGATTATTTATTTAACTTAGACAACTGCTCAATTTCTCATTAAGTCAAGAGGTGAATCTGTAATGGCAACTTTACAGTCAGGAATTGCATGTTAAGATTTTCAACGCACAGGAGCAAGACAATTTAAAATTATGAGTACCTTCGCAAAAATTCAAGAGCATATCCTATTATGAGAATTACATTATAGGAATATAGTGAGTTATAGTAATTACATTATTAGAGGGGTTTGTTTGCCTTTCAATCAGTGTTAACTCCTGGTGACTGCTTGGGCAAGACCCTAAAGTTTTCTTGGCAAGTTTTTGGAAGTGATTTACCATTCCCTGCTTCCTAGGGCTGACAATCATTGATACAAGGTTACCCAGGCTGGCATTGTGTCTAAGACCCCATAGTTTCCTGGGTACTAATCTGATGTCTTAACCACTACATTAAACTGCAGGCTTTTAAAAGAAAAAAGAAAAAAAGCATTTTTTTCTATTGAAGTAAGAATGTAATGTGCCTATTTGATTGCAATCCATTTTCCTTTGTTGTTCAGAATTATTTGCCAAGCTTCTTCCTAGTTAGCACTAGTTTAGTTGACTTATTTGGCTTTGGGTAATTGAAATAAAGTCTTAAAATTTCTTGTAATTACTCCAAAGACGATTCCTATATTTCATTGCTACTGCAAAATTTCTCTCTATACTAGACATAATATTCTTTCTACATAGAACTAAAATGTTTTTCTTTACCTGTTTGTTTGATAGCCATTCCTGCAATACAAGGAGCCAAAACCAAGCAACTTTTTGAGGACTGTGCTTTGATTCACTCCTACAAACATAACATGTAATCAAGAATACATTTACATATTATACATTCACTTTTTAAAAAAAGTTACTCTTAATCATGTTTTAAATTGCAACCATAGCAGGAATTACACAATAGTCCAGAAAACTGTCATTCTCAAAATTTCACCTCAAGCTAAATAGGCACATACTGTAATCTCACTCCTCTAACTGTCTACGACCCCAGTCACTTGGACTTCTTCCATCTGCCATAACCACACTTTTAGAAAATCTGTAGCAAATGATCCAATTTAACCTCAAGAATAAAATAATGGAAAATATTTTTCCAGAGTAACCACCAGGAAAATGATTTCCCTATGTGTTCCAAGAGATCACCAATTGTATATACTCTAAAAATGTAGTAAACTATTTAAAAGCTAACATGCAGTAGTATTCAAATCTTGTGAATATCAGTATGTTAGCACCACCAGCAGATTTAAAACTCTGGAGTTTCTTTAATTCCTGAAAAATATTTCAGATCTAAGCATCAGAAAGGCTGTTCATTCTGCCTTTAACCGCAATATGCACATTAAACTCAAAATAAATTTTAGCTGGTCCACATGGAACAACATGAAAAATAATTTCAGGCTGTAGTACAGTATAAATCTACCTGCAAGGTAAGTAATCACACTGAAAACAATTAAGAATTACTTGTCCATAAGCATGTACAGGATTGCACTGTTACATGTTATAAATGATGAAATCCCCTTTTCACACTACTTTCACCCATTTGTGATTGAATAAAACTTACCTCAAATGGGAAGGGCAGATTATTAGGGCATGAAGGATTTTTTCAACATTTTCCAAGCCATCATCCTGCAACTGCTGTAACTGAGGGACACAGGCCTGTGCAAGTTCCCAGTCTCCCCTTTGCACACATTCAGAGAAGAACCAGAAGAGTCGTTCAAGGGATACTGCTTCCTCCCTACCAAATGGATACATTTTCCTGCTTCAAAAGGCAAAACCTGGATTCATCAGCTCCTACTTTTCAATATATTTCATATATATATACAGCTGTTGCTTATAATGTATTTCCTAAAATGAAAAGATTTTAGAAAAGGGAAAAAAAGAACTTTAATCTTTCTCAAAATTTAGCCAGCTAAAAAACTATAACTGTTTTGTGATTTAAAAGTCTAAATTCACCACTCTCTCCCTTCTAGCTCAGCTACACACAGGCAGAGAAAAGTTTATGGACTGATTTCCCAGTTATTTACCAGCTTTCCAAACCCTAAGTGGCTCTGCCAAAATCTGCACCAAAAATCAATAACTTACAAAAACATCCTTGTTTACATACTACTCATTTCAATCAGCAGAACTACTTAGACTTAGTTAATTCTGCTGGGAAACTGTACAAACAACGTTTGCAATATTATTATTTGCAACTATGAGAAATAGTAACTAGAATTCCCCACTAAATCAAAATATCCAGGCATCTATCCTTCCTGAGGTCTAAATGTATCCAATTCACATGATTTCCACTTCTTCAACAGGTACTCTGAAATAAGTCATCTCTAACTCTAGCAGATTGGTTAGCTCCCACAAAGCCTTGTTTTTCTCTGGTTCTTGGCCGCCATCTAGTGGTCGTCCAGACTCCCGCAGGCCAGATCGGGTGGTCCTACACCTAGGCAAAAGAGGAATATTGTAGAGTCTTAACATTAAGCAAAGCCCCACTGGGGGCTGACAACCTCAAAAACTTTTCGGAGCCGCGCCCTCGTGAATAAGCCGCCGTCTGCATCACAGCAAACGCAGGCAATGACAGGGGGAAGGTCTGCCCGTCTGGATTTGCTGATGGACGCGCCGTCTCCTTTGATGAGAGCAGCCTCTGCAAAACTTTCCCAGACATGAAAGTCCCTGCTTCGGGCTCGGACTTTGACCTCTCACGGTCCCCTTGTTCCCTCAAATCTCCGCCTTGTAAAAGAGGTAACTGTTCTCGCCTCCAGCCTGACTCACCTGGGGGGGGGGGGAACACAAAAAAATAGTTTTACTATTTTCTGCGCAACCCCTCCTTCCCGATGCCATCGAGCGTGATGGCCGCAGCCATGTTGAACAGCCTATCAGGTGATCTAACAGGCCAGTGACGTCACGGGCGGACTGGAAGGGAAATACGCCATTGCTTCGTCGGGCAATGAGTCTGGGCAAGCGCCATCATTCAAATGGGAAGGCGAAGCAGGCGCTCACGCTTTTCCTTTAGGCCTTCGTCGGCGTCTCCCGTCTTCCTACCTGTTCTGTCCTGCCCCGCGGAGAGTGCGAGTGCGGCTGCGCAAAGCTTCTTGGCTTTAGGGTTATGCCGAGTTGCGTTGTACGAATCTCGGCCGTTGCGATCGCAACGCAGCAGACGCTTCTTCGCTTCAGACTCTTACGGAAAAAGGAAGGAAAGCAGAGAAAGAATTTCTCTTGAGTCTTGAGAGGTGGAGGCAAAGGCAGTGATCCCCACTGTCTTTTCCATCCAGCGCGAATGATTGTGTGGACACGCTCAAGTCCATAGAATTTTGTTATAGCAGTACACAAAACTAACAAATCTACTCTTGTTCCGGGGTGGGTGTTTTGTTTTTTTTTTTTAAATCCTAGTCTGGTCTGCATCCCCGTGATTTCTTGGTGATCTCCCATCCAACTACTAATCCAGCCCAGCTCAGTTTAGTGTTTTTGCGCAAGGCGAATTGGGAAGTGGAACCTGTGCTGTGAGGTCCTTGAATGAAAAAAAATATTAGGAATTGCTTTGAGCAAGAATCTCAATAGACATTTTCAAAGGCAATGTGGCAAGTCCCTCTTTTCCTAGTGAAAAAGTGCAATACTCTAGGAATATGCACAGACTTCAAAACACCATTTTATTTCAAACCAGTGGAATTTATACATAAGGTATAATTCTACCCTTTTCTCCTTGCAGGGAATGTACATGAGCTCTCAATAAATTATTCTGTAATGGCATAGTTTTAATAAGCGATATCCTGTCTCATGAGACATATATTAATATATAATATATATATTTCACCCAAGGAACATAACTTTTCTGTCTTTTCTCCCACCATAGAACTTGCCTTATCCCTTAAGTTATTTTGAATTGAACCCATGCGAAAAAGAATAGATTAGGAAATAAAAATTCTTTTATAAATCTATCACTCCAGAGATAGCCTGATGTTAGCATCCTTTCTTTAAAGGCAGGGATGGACCATTTTATCAGAGAAAGATTTCACTTAGAATCATGGTTGCTGTCCAGTCTCGCTGAGCAAAATGTAAAGCACTTGAAAGAAGAGCTATTTCATGAAGCTGATTAGCACAAAGTGCTAATGCCGCAGCTCTTTTTGGAAGATTCCTGGGACTGCTTTGAAGCACGTCATAACTGTCAGCACATGTATGTGCACACCTAACTGCTTCAGATCATTGTCAGTCCCAATGGAAATTATTGTTCATGTAAACTCAGCCAGCTGTCTTCCCACATTATATCCTCTACTCTTATTGTAACATTGAGACTCTGATACTCAATTTAAATGTCTATGGAGATTCTCAGTCATCCAGGTCATGGTTGTCCCAAATGTGCTTTTTCAAGAGGCAGCTGGACTTTCTGGTTTTTCTTTGAAGATATTTCGCTTCTTATCCAAGAACCGTCTTCAGCTCTGACTGGATGGTGGGGAATGGAAAGATTTCTACTCCCTGATGACAGCTGGTCATTTGCATTCTTTTAGAGTGTCATTGAAGCCACCTGGAGGTTTATTTGTGTCATCAGGGTCACCTGAGTAGTGCAAATGGGTGTAGAGCCTTCTTGGAACTATTGAAAGGACTCTGTTGTAGACTGGAAATAGATGATGTCACATCCCTCCCCCTCTGTTGAGAGAGGGCTGTTCAATTTTGACACATGGTAAATGGCTTCTTTGACCCCTCTTTCAAATCAATAATCGGTTCTGTCCAAAATGTGGACTTTACTGTCTTCAAAAGAGTGGCCTTTGTCTTTTAAATACAGCTGGACTGCTGAATCTTGTCCTATAATCAGTTTAGTTTCATTTAATGTTCCTACCTTGCAACTTAAAGATGTTTGAAAAAAGATTGAAAGGAAAGGAAAGAGGGCATTTGCAGTGGTGTGGGCAAGGGGATGGGAAAGCAAGGAGTCTTTGCTTCTCCCAATCTGGGCAAAAATGGAAGCAGTGCCCACTGAGACATTAAGGATTAAATGAAGCTTCTAGGGTTGAAAACTGAGGAGTTTTGAACCAAAGCTGAAAACCCAGGTGCGGAGTCCATATGCAATAGACTGAATCTGGGAAGAGGAGGATGACATTACTTCCTCATACAGGAATCTCCCCTAAGACCATTCAGTTTGTTCCAGGATTCTGTAATAGTTTAGTTTCCAAAACATTAACATTTCCAATTGCACATTCCATGAATATAATCACCATTATTTATTTACCGTTACATCTCATTGGTATTAAGCTTGTTCACCTTTTTGAAATCCATGCAATTGTAATCTCTGAAAATCAAGTCCATAAAGACATTGGAATTGTAGCTGGTTCATCACATCTTTAATTTTTCTGTTTCTTTTGCCCTGAAGAGAAGAACCCCTTTGTTTGAAACATGAATGTTTCTGAATGGAGACCACCAAAATATTACATTATGCGGTGCAATATTCTCCAAGTATTGGTTTACGGACATCATCTTCTCAGATATTTTTTCCTTGGATGATGCTACGTTTGGTTAGAACCATGCAAAAACATAGCATCATCCAAGGAAGGCAAAGTAACTGAGCTTCCTTCTTATTATTTTGGTTGTGTTCTGAAGATACTGACTATTGTGACTCAGCTATATGCAAGGGTGGGGTCTAGCTGGTGTTTTCTAGAGATTATGTTCCCCACAACATCCCCTCTTTATTCTATCCTTTTTGTTTCTTAATGTGGCTGTACAGAAACAGGAACAAACGTTTTTGGATCATTTCTAAGGAACATAGCAAGCCAAAAAATGACAGATAATGACAGATGCACAAATGTAAGTAAACAAAACAAAACAAGACCTACTTCTGAGTAAATTTGCTTAGAATGGTAAACAAAAAAAAGTGTATTTTCTGTTTCATAAACTTGAAACTAACCAGAGAAAAACTACTATTGATTCCTTGCATTAATTATCCTATGTCTTAAAATTGAAATTGATTAAAATTGCTTCTTGATATAATTATTTTATGGAAGCAGCAAAGTTAGGAATCAGAAATATTTGCATAGCCTGAAGTATTATTCACTTGTGAGATTATTTAGGCTTCGATAATAGCCAGGGAGAATCACAAAATATGCACGGTTGTCATAAACATCTAGAACTATAGATTTTGTAAAGTACTGAACTAAATGAGAGTTTCTTATATGTGTGGGGATTAATATCCAGAGTGATTTTATATACAGTATTTATGTATGAATAATTTGCATTTGTATAGGGTGGGAGTGTATAAAATAGACATACATCTCTGACACTTATTCATGCGAAATACTTAGAAAGTATCTCTCCATACTGTGATCAGTGTTTTTCCATTGTTGAACAAGATCTGCAACAGAGTAATAAACAAGTTGAACAGAAAATGGGAAGGAGATTGTAATTTTGATTTGCCAAACCTGTGGAATATAATTAGTCTGCAAAGAAATTCTGTATATAAAATGTAATGGCTCGAGGGCTGGGGCCTAGATCACCTAAGGTCCACTGTATTCCAGCAAAGCACCTAAAAAATATAAGGGTTCTAACGATATGATGAATAACACAGTGTTGAGTTTATTTAAGGTAGAGTTCAATGAAATTCATTTCACAGAATTGAGCTGTCCTTCCATTTTCCTCTTTATTGCTGTGAATTTTCAGAAAAACAGGCAGAAAAGCATTGAAAGGCATTTACCGTTAGGAGAATATTCATTGCATAAATAGTTTGTAGGTTAATAATCAACATGATTGTAATGTTGCCTAGTTTTCCATGTTATTATGTACTATAGAATTCTAGAAATGGACACTGAATTCAGCCTGATGCCCCATGCAGGAATCCAAATTCAAGCCTCCCTTGTGGGATGGCTTTTTAGCCTCTCCTTGAATAAGTCTAGCAAAAGAGAGCTTAACATTTTTGTGGACTATTAGAGCTATTACCAAAATGCTCAGAATCTTAGTAATTTTTTAATGTTATAAATGTCATCTTTAACCACATATTTAGAATGGTTTTTTAAAAATCACATTCAGGTAGAGAAGTATGTTGGTGAAATTAAGGGTGGACTGAGGCCAACTATGAAAATCACTATCATGGGCATGATATATCCTAGTCCCAAAAGGTAAGTACATGACCTGGTATTTGAACTGCAGTTAAATTGCCTATTAGGGCCAAAACACGTTATTTGAAAGACAAGAAAGGTCGACTGGCTGTTGGATTCTCTGATAAAAAGATTCTTTTCTTCTCTCTGAGAACATAAAAAGAAATGTGGAGTAAAAAGACATTTCTTACTCCTGAGCAAGGCATTTTATTTCAAACAATTAGTTTTTGTAATGTAACTTCCAAATTGAGGCTTGTGGGGGGAAATGGGAAAAAAAGATGCATTCTGAATTGTAAATATTGCATTGAGTAGAAGATCAGATTAGATCAGAGGTTTCCAAATATTGAGAGACAATGTGGTCATTTGGGAAAGGTATCCCGGGTGCCAATTTATAAACACGTATGAATGAATTGCGTACGTACATGTTTTCCCCCTTTTGATTTTTCTCATTTTCTGAATTCTTCTGCCTTGTTCACTTTACATCAAAAAGACATATTCATTCATTCATTCATTCATTCATCATTCATTCAATTTATATTTATGTAAATTTATATCCTTCTCCAATTCATGACGCTTGGTGGTTCTCAACAGTTAAAACACCACAAAAATGTATAACAATTAAAAACAACACACACATAATCAGCAGCCAAGGTACAAACAGAACAACCAACAATAAATCAACACAACCATTGCATGGCCTCTGCCACATATCTGGATCCCCGAACTTGGTGACAAAAACCATGTCTTTAAGGACTTATAAAAACCAGCAGGATCATTTTGTCACCTTTTACTTGATTTGGAGTAACATTTTCTTTTTAAATGTCATGGGTTAATAAGCTGAACAATGGGAGAATTCCTTTGTCACCCATACATTTTTTTGTCCATGGTGTCTGTTAATGTAATTGCCAACATCTATTTTTTCGTCATTTCCTCTAAACTCTTTATTTTTATTTCCTTCCCCAAACAATTTACATATTACTGAGATCCCAGATGCATCTGAAACATTGATTTAAAATATATCTGCATTTGTGCAACTCAAGGCAGTATACATAATGCTTTCTCTCCTATTTTTCCTACAACAACAACCCTGTAAGGTGAATTGGGCTGAAAGTGTGATGAGCCAAAAGTTACTCAGCTGGTTTCTGTGCCAAAGGAAGGACTAAAATTCACAGTCTCCTGGTTTCTTGTCCAATGCTTTAATTTTACACAAACTAGAAAACTAGTTTTATATACGGTAGTAGTTTTTATATTAAAATACATTATAATAATGTATTTTATTAACGTATCCTAAGTCTTAGGATACTGTGGATTTTGTTGGTTTTTCTACACTGGACTAATATAACACCATTACTAGATCTGGCTGGCAAGAATCCAGCTCCTTACCAGACAGCAGCAATGATTTAAAGCAGTGGTTCCTAACCTGTGATCCGTGAATGCTTGGGGTTCACGAAGGCTTCAAGAAATGTTATGATTTAAATCTTGAATAAAGTCTTGGTGGTTCTTGGCCATGGTCTCTGGCCACAAAAGGTATTTAAAGCGGGCCTGTGTTGAAGAAAAGGTTGAGAACTATTGATTTAAAGCATTTGAGAAAGCTTTGCTGTCTTCTAGTGATTATCTGGATTTTTACAGCCAAAGTCTACCAGCACACAAATACATGTTTTCAAATGACATATGGGTGTAAGAGGTCAATTGATTTTTTTTTTAACCAAAAGGGGATTATTTTCTGTTTTTATTACATCAAAAGTCAGATTTACAGTATATCGTACTACACAAAATGACATCACCATCCCACATCTTTTATACAGTTCGGTTTGTATTGTGCAAATTGTAATCTGTCTGATTGATAGAATCATATGGATAATCCAAACAATGTTGCAAATAAATATGTAATGAGCCCTCTATTTTTGCCTTTCTCTTTATTTTCCATTTCCAATTTCTTAGTTTTTTCCAATCCCCCCCCCCCCCCCAGCTATTTTCTTTTCATATTGACCCAAAAGTTAACAGGAGTAAAAATAACTGAATAGTTTTGCTTACTATTGCTCAGAGATTTTGATCTGGAAGCAAAGACTTTGTTGTCTGATTGTAATCATTTTTTGGCGATGAGTTTCATTCATTTTTAGTATTATACTAACAGGGCTGAGTTAGGAGAAATATAATTCTTTTTTATTGCTGGTAGAGTACATCATATTTGCTACATCTTGTGGAAATAAATGACTATATGCAGATGGTTGGAAAACTTTTAGGGTGGAATTTCAAAATTTAATGGTTAGGAAGATGCTACTTCTTTTATAGATTCTTTATATTTGAGGGGTTATTTTATTCTAGGGCAATTATGGTGTTTTATTGTATAGATTGTTTTTAATGTTTTGTACAACCCTTAGAGTCTGGTGATAATCGGTGGCATGGAATATTAGGAAGGAGAAAGAGAAAAAGAAAGAATAGCTCTAAAATCTGTAGTTCCTTAATGCATATTACTTTCTTGTAGTTTTTCAGTGACTTTGCTTTGTGACCCCAAGGATGATCACACAACCAGGGATATTGGATTATTACTTGTAGTCAGCTTTAGTGAGAAATCCATTGTCCGGAATTCGCAAATTGCCGGGAAATGGGGCAATGAGGAAAAGACAATTCCCTACTTTCCATTTACAGCAGAGGACTCATTTAAGGTAATCTGTCTCTCTCTCTCTCTTACACACACGCACACACACACACAGAGTCTTAGGACTGTGCATAGCTTTGGATTCAAATATTCAAAGGCAAATGGGTGACTTGGCATCAAACTTCAACTCTTTAAAGCAGCTGTATCTTTTCCTGTTATTGTGCCCCATGTATTCTAATAAGTTTATGCCTGGCGATCTATGTTGCCTAATTCCTGAGCGGTGCGGTGGCCTATAGGTGAAGACGCTCGCCTCCCACTCAGAAGGTTGAGAGTTCTATACTAGACAGCAGTAGATGTTTATGAGGCACAAAGAGAAAATATCTGCTGTGAACTCCACATATTCCCATTGTTAACTGACAATCCTCCAAATCTTCAATAGCAACATTCTCCAGCTCTTCAAATCCTTTGACATTTCACTCTGCAAGAATTCTAAAATCTATAAACCAGGATAAAAATATTGACGAAAAAAGTATAGTTCCAAACTGCAGGAAGTTATGTTGCAAGTCGCTCAGAGTTATTGGATATGTGATGGGTGGCAAATAAATTTTAAAACAAAACAGAAGTTGCCCACCATCCTTGAACCTGGAGAGACTGAATCTGTGACCACATTCATATAAAACATTGCCTTCTGCTGTACTTTCTACAGAAGCAAGAAGAAGAGAAACTAGACCAATAGTTCCCAGCCTGTTGTTTAGAGTAAATGGTAGTCTTTACGAATGCTTGGTGATTGGTGCATTTGTATATATGGCCCAAATCTTATATCTTGGGAGTTCACTGAATATTGAAATCTTAGTGTTCTTGCTTGAAGTATCATAACATTTAACTATCTGCGAGGTGTTTGCATGCCAACTTTCCAACAATTTCTTTAGCCTTTTGTTCATTTTCAGATGGAACTTTTATGTGAACATCAGCAGATCCGAATCCTGCTTGATGGACGTCAGTTGTGTAGTTTCAGTCACCGCGTGCAGCCTGTACAAAGGATGACTGTTTTGCAAATCTCAGGAGACCTCAAGCTTACGAAGGTGGCTTGAAGAAAATAATAAATCCAAAATGCCCTTCCCAATGTTGAGCTACAACACTCAGCAGTCCTAGGCAAAAATGACTAAGTGCAAAAAATCCTAGGAGTTTTAACCCAATGCCTGAAGGGTCATATATTCTCCATCTCTGCAATAAATAATCTCATATCATTACTGCTTTATGGCAAAAGTCCTTTTTGCGTTTTCTTTTCTTTGCCTTTATGTGTGCCTCTTGAAGTGTTGGTCTGTTATGTTTTCTTAGGATTCTACCCTCCTCCCGCCAAAATAATTTAAAGATTGTTTTTTACTTTAGTTCAGGATTCTGGGAGTCTTGCAGGCCTGTTCTGTTACAATTGATACAAGCTTTGGGATGAGAGAGCTGCAGGTGCACAGAGATTAATTTCTAAGAGGAAGACAAGTAGTTATATGCAAAAAAAATGTTTTTAGCACATTTTTTAAAAATTGTGAAGTAAGCTACACTATGTTCATTGGAGCTTGTTCCCAGGAAAATTTGTACACTATGTTGAAAAAAATGAAAATAAAATAATTGTGTATAACTGTTTTATTTAACTGAAAGCAATATGTTTCTCTTGCATTGAACTTCACCTCACTTTTCTCTCCAATTAAGATCAGGGCATTCACTTAGCAAAAAACATTTGATTGGAAGAGTAGATTCCAGTACTGAATCAAGCTTGTGCTACAAGAATCAAACATTTTTATCCTACTGATGGTTACTATCAATCTACCAAAATGATTTTATACACAGTTGTCCAATGAGAGCATCCTTTTCTAGAAGCTCAGACTCCTATTATCTTAAGTGGGATGTTTTCTTCCAACATTATCTATACATGGTCTTCTACACAAAATTCAATCACTCTTTCTCAGCCCTGCCTATTTTACAGGGTTGTTATTAAGGGGGGCATAGAAATAGAGCATGGGTATTGTCTCAACCTCCTGCACAAAAGGCAGAATATAAATCACATAAAAAAATAAACAAGCACGCATTTAGATGTTATAAAAAATGCAACTTCCATCTTGTGAACATAATTAGCCAAACAATAAGATAAAACTGGCACCCTTATAATACTTTTAATGAAATAAATAAAATAAGGACTTTGTACAAATCTGTGGTCTCACTATAACTCAAAAACAGTCAAATCAAATCAAATCAAATGAAACCGCAATGCTCTGGATAAGTTTAGGGATATGCTAGAAAAGATTTACTACATGACCACTCAGAAAATAATTATTCTGAAAATTTAGGGTATGTGTTGATGTCAGCGTTTGAAAACACGATCAGACATAAATGCTCAGCCAAAAGTAAATCCCTTCTTCTCTTAACTTTCCTTTTAAAATTGTTTCCAATGAAGGAAAACAGTGTCCTTTCTAGGGTGGTTAGCAAATCCGCATTTAAAAGTAGACCACAGATATTCATACAATTTTATATTGTGCAATTCCTCCCCTCTGTGGGTATGTATATAGTATTATATAAAGTAACATATGTAACAGACTTTTTAGAACCTATAACTACAGACCTTAAAAAAGCAATCAGACAGAAAAATACAAATGCAAACAGATAATATTCATACATTAAAATCAGTGGTGAAATCTAAAATTTTCCATTACCGGTTCTGTGGGCATGGCTTGGTGGGCATGGCTTGATCATGTGACTAGGTGGAAATTGCCTGGAGGCCGTACGGGTCTGGATGAGCGGGGGCAGACTCAAGCTCAATCCCTCCAAGACCGAGTGGCTGTGGTT
>JANHFL010004828.1:70408-82821 GCA_032468155.1 Oxyrhabdium leporinum
TAAGCTGTAAACCGCCCCGAGTCTTCGGAATGGGGCGGTATATAAATGTGAAAATAAATAAATAAATAAATAAATGGAAGTGTGAAAAAGATGTTTTTACATAATAAAGTGAAAGAAGCGGTGGTTTTTAAAAAAATGTATATAAGGTGCATGCACAAATGCTGCAAATGAAGATGAGACAACAATATACATGTGTAAAGAAAACTTGAAGTGCTTGGTAGCAGCGATGTCTTGGTTGGAAATACATTTATACTTTTACATGCACATGATGCCATGTTATTGGCAGAGAAGCCAAATGATTTGCAGTGAAATTTAAATTGTATAATGAGTGAGATATATGACTCTAAAAATTAACATATCAAAGATTAAGTTAGCTCTGTGTCATGAAGAAAATAGAATGAATGTTTGCAATAGTGGAGACTATGGTATACTGTAGTTTGGTGTAAGCTACATACTGGGAGTCCATTAGTTCTACTCTCACCTTAGGCACAAAGCCAGCTGGGTAAGCTAGGGCCGGTCACTCTCTGTCACCCCCGGGAAGGAGGTAATGGCAAACTTGCCACAAGAACTGAGAGGTCTTGTTTGACCAATTGCGAGGAGTTAAGGCACCAAAACAACAAATACAAGCAAAGAAGTCCTATCTATATTATAGCCAGACATTTTAATCCAGATTTAAAATTGAAATATATACAAAAGAGATCTTTAAGGCAACTTGACATAGCCTTGTTACAAATAGTAATTGGATATTTCCAAAATTTTGATTTGCTATTTATTTCAGGAATGGGAGAACTTTATGAGGCTGAATGCTCCCTTCTGGGTCTGATAATGGGTAAAAATAACACCCCCCCCCCCCCCCCGAGAAGGATAAAGATAGCATAAATTAAATAAGTAATGCTTCAAATGATCTCCTTCTGGCAATAGATAATCAGAAGTTTCCAAGACATTTAGGAACTGTGAAAGGAAAGTGCATCTGAGCAATAAAGACAACATGACTAGATATAGGTAGTCCTTGACTTACGACCACTCATTCAAGAACTGTTCAAAGTTAAAATGGCCCTGAAGAAATGGTAGTTATGCCCAGTTCTCAGGCTTTTAGCTGTCCCAGGACCCTGCATTCAAGTGATTACAATCTGGGTGCTTGGTAACTGGCTTGCACTTATGACTAGATGCATCACCTCATAACCACGTGATCTCCATTTGTGACCTCCCTGTGGCTTCCCCAGAAATTCAGTAGGTTAGCTGGGGGTCTCTCCCAACCAGTCCAACCCCTCTGCACTCACACCAAGCTGGTCACTTGTGTACTCCCCTGCACCCTCCCCAAGTCTTGCCACACCTCCCTTTTACCCTTGTGCACCCTCACATCCCCTTTGACCCAGTCACGTGGTTATGAGGTGCCACACCTTCCTTGCACACTCTTCCCCAGCCAGCCGCCGCCACTTACTTCTTGCCTGTGTGCAAGCCATCTGGGACTTGCCAGCTTCCCCCAACCAAGTCAGTGGTAGCATGAAGTTGCCTTACCTGTCAACCATCAGATTTTATTAACAAAGGCAATCAGTTCAGCAGGGAACTACCATTGCTAAGTGATGGAAATTTCGGTTCCAACTGCCCTTGTAAGTTGAGTATTACTTGTACACTACTTGCTCAACTTACTTTTGCAGAATAAAAACCATTTGTACTTGGGCCTACTTCTAGTTAAGAATGCATAATAATGTGCTAACTTTCCAGAACAGTATGGCTACATTAATATATGAATTTATTTGGGTATTACTATTAAGTAGATCCATGCACATTTGTTAAAAGTCAAGCTAAACCAAGATGTATAAATTGGTTTTTATTAAAGGGCTTCCTATTGACCTTTCTGTGAAGATCCCCATATGCATGCAGCATCCCTGACAGGAAGTGTAGGGAGTTTTCCTTTGTCATTCCCATAAGCCCTAAAAGTTGCTCCAAAATATATGCAACCCTTTTCTATGGAAGACTTTAAGAACAGCGAGGAAGCATTTTACATTCCTGTTTGGGTGGAGATTGATGCTTCTTATGGAAATTGTATCCTACCTTGAAGACTGTAGTGAGGGACTCGATACCCAATAACACCTTACAGAACTACAGATAAGGTGAAAGCATTAAGGTTAAGATTTCAATGATACTTTTCCTTATTGTGAGATTTACTTGTTTTCTAGGGAAGTACTTTTATGGTCAAGGCAAGATTTCAAAAAAACCAAACCAAACCAAAAAAACCCCCAGCATCCTGAACATAAGAAAGTAGGAAGGAAACAATTGTTATTCTTGCATAGCTCCCGATTACTGTACTTGCTAATAGTGCGAGTCATAGACGATGTAGCATTAGTCACTAAATCAGCAAGCGTGTCAGCAAATCTCTTTGCAGACATAGTATTATTATGGAGTGGGTGGGGGACTTTATGACTGTTACAATACACTCCGATTGCCTGCTTTTACGTGAGTCAGCCCTATGTAAATATTGTTATATGTATTTATTTTTTAGACCAGAGGATATGGTCTAGCTCCTGTATTCTTGGAGGCTCTCTGATCAAGTCTATTAACTACTGAACAGTTCAAGGATGGCTAAAGTATATCAAGCTAGGTATACCAGACAGCCAGTTTGGTCTAGTAGAGACTGCAAGTCCTGCCTCAGCCGTGGAAGCACAGCCAGGTGACTTTGGACCCAGTTACTCTCACAGTCAAACCCATTTCACAGGGTTGTTGTGTGGAAAATGGGAATAGGAAGAGGTGTTAGATATATTCACCACCTTATTTGTTAAAAATAAGGATGAGATGTGAATAAATATCAAAAATAGATCTGCTTTCCAGTTTCATGCGGTACTTATTTTACACCTTTGCCCTTTTAAATCTCTTTGTTGAAAAGTTATTTTTTTATCATTCACCCTATTATCTTTCCCTGCTCCCCAATTTTACTACTGTTCAATTTATAGTTTTCTATTACAGTTGACAGATTTTTGTGTTTGCCCTGACATTTCTGATGCCAACAATACCTAGATAACCCCACTTATATTTTATTTCCCCACAGCACTTGAAATATGCATGAACTATCCATTGTATGAAAATTGCTACTCTAAAAAAATATAGAGCAAACATTGTAATTAGTTCTTAAAGATACATGTCCATACTAGTTTGCATGCAACCAACACTTTACACGAAAATAAATTCCTAGACATTGCAGAAAATGGCCGTCTTCTCACTCTACAGATATAAGGAAGGTTACCTAATCTATATGCTACTTAATACTGAAATGTGGGTTTTTACCGCTATAAAGAACTCTTAAAATACTAAACATATGCCTATTGTAAGAAAACATGTAGGAACCTGTATGGATATAAAACTAAACTCAGACAGTGATGTCAGATCAGGTATGTCTAATCAGTTCTCAAATTACCTTATCTATCTTTAGGCCTACAGATTTCCCCATAGTGGGAGGAACTGGCTGTAACAAACCATCTGTTGATGTCAAAAGTTGCCTGCAACACTGAAAATTTAGCTTGAGAGAGAACTGCTTTTTCCTCAAAGAGTGCAGAATCCTCATAAGGAGTTAGCAGACCAGATGGAAAACTTTAGTAAGCAACGATTTACTAAATATGAATTCAGGACAACATTTTGAACCCTTTTAAAGCAATACTGTCAGTTTGTTATGGTTGTATGACACCCAGTGGTAGGAAAATAAAGTACACTATTATAAGCTACTATTAAAACATTTGTTGATGTTACTATTAGAAAAAAGTTGATTATTTAGAAGTCTTTACCAGCTGATTTGATATACATAAAAAGTTAATTCTTACATAAATAGCACAGTATTTAGGGAAAAAAGTGATGACATTTAATGTTTTAGCACAGGTAATCACTATGATAGTAAGTAGAAAAGGAATTTGATGTGGCAGACCAGCAAAAAATAAACACAAGATGTACCATCCTCCTAATAAACTTATTTAGACAACTGAATGCAGTATTTCCTTGTTCTATAAATGAGATAGATTATGGTTTACCTTGCAGAACAGGGGAAAAATACTTTGTTCTAAGCATCACATACTCGGGAAGACTAGTGCATTAATTCATCACTGAGAGTATTAAAAAGGATTATCTAGTCTTGCTGACTCGTTGTACATGAAATAGCCCTGAAGTTACTTGTATAATGACAACTGATTATAAACTATGTAGAGATTAGGATTTATTGGTTAAAGACATGCAAACTGCCATCTTCAAGAGCTAAAAGCCACTCTCTCCTCTTTAGCTCTTTGCACTACAGATTTCTTAAAATGAAAATGAAATGAAACCCAAGTAAATATCCAATACATTTATTGATTGCTTCAGTGCGGTCTATGGAGGAATACTGGTTTAATCCTCAGAAACTCACTGATACAACATAATGAACCAGTTGCCAATCTGAATGTATAAGACGTGAAAATATTAAGAAGAGTCATCAAAGTATGCTTGGATTATTTAGGGGGGGGAAAGGTTTTAATCTTCAGTGAGAAGTACCTTCCCATTGAGAAAATCAAGCAACAGGGTGTAGCACATAGTTTCTTGTCTGTTCAAAATTTGGTCTCATTAAAAACTTGAAAGTATTTCAAGTCTGTTCCTGTGGCATTTTTAACAATGAAATCTCATCAGTTGACTCTTAAGTGTTTTTAGTTATTTGCATGACGGCATAATTTCCATCTATTTTGCCATGCCAATAAACTTAATCTTCAGTTTTTGCTTCCATCTCCTCAGCATCGTCATCTCCATCCACTTCAGCATTCTCACGCTCCAACCTTTCCAACTGCCTTGCAAGTTCAGTCTCATCAGTGTCAGTTACCACCTTGGGCTGTAAAGACAAAGTGATCAATACATGGTTATCTTTCCAGTGTAATCTGGCATCTGTTGAAGTAGATGTACTTTTAATTTCCAAACATAAGACAGCAATTATCAACCGCAACTATTATATGTGGTCAAACTCATTTGCAACTGCAATGATAGTCCCTGGAAGGGACTGCCAACTAGTGATAAACAGCTGCTGCCTTTTTATGGTTTGGTATATTTCATTTTAAAAAAAAATCAATGTAGATTTCGTTAGACTCTTTCCATCTCTATTAATTAAATTATGTACTCCTTGGCAAAAAAAAGAGGTGTAAATTCTAAGTCCATAGGAGGGAATACTCCTGCTTGCTGTAAGAATGGACAGAACTATAATACTATGAAGGCCATCTGCTAGGACGTTTGAGATTTTCTTGTCTAAAATAGGTAAAATGAACAAACACACATTATTTGAAAATATGACACTGAAAGTTATTTAGCATATAATCTGCAGTGCACTGTTGAATTAAGGAATACAATCTTAAATGCTATAATTGCTAGCAAAATTGGGGGACAAGGGAGGGATGGCTATCAAAGACTCTGCACTGAGCTGAATTCACTGAAGTCAGGAATTTTCATTACTGGACTGGAGAGTCAAATCCTCAAAATGGTATAAAAGCTAGCACCGAATTGTTCTTCCCACATGGCAATAATTACAGTTGCAGGTATTAACCCTGAGGATTGTAGGCAAAAATGTCTGGAGGGGTCTGAAGGGGTCAAAAAGTCAAGATGGCAGCTAAAGATAGCAGTTCTTTCACAGTCGCTCTGTAAGTGCCCCTGATCCCAGCCTAGCTGAACACACAATACTTACTTCCATTTGCACATTAAAGACACCTCTCTTCTCTTCAATTTTTTCCTTAATGACAGCCATGGCTTGGCTGAGGACAGAAAGGCCTTCAGTCCTTTCAAGTGTTGTTGTGGTCATCACATATCGAGGAGGAGCTATAAGATTTATCTAAAAAAGAACAAGGTAGTATTAGACTTGCTTTCACAGCTCAAAGCTGCTGATAAAAGATGCTTTACATCTTGAACTAACCCCAAAAGTTACTTATTTCATACAGGTCTTTTCCTGAAGGAGTTCATTTCTAGTATTTTGCTAAAATACTACCGGTACAAGATAATAAACTTTTAAATGACGTATTTCATGATATACATGCAAACTTCCATTATTTTCAGGTTCTGTATTTGTGAATTGACTTATTTGTAACCCCCAAATAAGTACTCATGGCACTGTTGAGCTAATTAATGGACATGCAGAGCAACAAAATATTGGAATCAGCCAAATTGCATATTCCTGAGATTTCGAGCCAATTCAGCATCTGTAGCATTTTAACAGAATGTAACTACCATTAACTTCCTGTAAATCTGTTTCATTTTCTGCCTTAAGGAGATCTTTTTTTCGATGCTTTCAAAATACGTTTGATAACATTGGTAAAATAATTAATCCAACTGAGCCACTTTAAGATTGTAATTGGCTTTCTTAGGTCAATTCAGATCTCGCCTTTCCTCTCAACATCATTCTTATACATTAGCAGACTAAGTGGCATGACAATTAAGCCACAGGAGGATATTAGATTTTTTTAAATATATATTCAAGATTTTCCAGAACAACCATGTCAAAGGATGTCCACTTACTTTGATTGGCATACTCTCTGTAGAACAGCTTAGGCCAGCTCGCAAAGCTTCCTTTACTGCATCTATACCCTCGTAACCGTAACAGGCCACTTCAATATCTAAAAAAGCCAAAATTTTGCTATGTTAAAAATGTTCAGATAAATTAAAATCACTAGCAACCAAATATACACATTTCAATAATATTTGCATTTTAAAGATAAATGCTAATGACAAATAAAAATATTCCTGACTATCAAGAGGCCATAGGCTAAAAGATGATCCCAAGGAAAATTGTGTTACATTTGTACTTAATCTACAATATGGTTAGGTTGGAATGTTTGAAGCAGAAGACACATGATATATTCAATTTTCTTGAATTTGGTTTCCTTGTATCTTCCCCCTTACAATGGAGTTTTCCTACAAATCCTGCACATTTGCATCTAACCCTGTTTCCGGTTATGAAGAAAGCCCTTCTTCACTATTTCATGCTTCGACAAAATGAAAGGAATTCAACCAATGACTACATAAATGGCCAAGTCTTCACTGACTGGTAACATATATGGCCAGATCCCTTTTCAAGTGGTTTGGTATTTGAATAAAATCCTATTTTCCCATATCCCTCATATGGGTATTTTTTTTTAAAAAGAAATTAGTTGTCATGTTAGAAATAATTTGAGCTACTTAAAGCAAGTTTTTTGGGGTGGAGAAAGTTCATAAACAACCATTGGAAATTTTGCAACAAATGCATTTAGCTTGTTATACAATTTAACCAGTGCAAATTATAATTTGGCTCTTATTACTTGGCAGGAATGTTCCACATTTCCTAATCCCAGTGGAACAGTTCTGATTAGTGATAACAGAATCACAGAACTGTTGCACCTTTAAACGATAAGTCAATCAGTAAGCTTCATGTAATATGAACCTATTACCTAATATCTGTATACTCTGGATTCAGCTCTGATTCAACTGAGAGGTAAAACAGGGCAATTTTCTCTAGTTGTATATACATCTATACCTCTTCTACCCATTAATTAAGATGTTTTTTCACATGTTAATTAAGACCTGTATGAGCCAGGGCTAAAGATTTAGGCAGCTGGCTCAGTCATTTTACAATTTCCATCCTCATCCTTTTATTAGACCCTACTTGATTTATTTCACTGTTTTGCATGCTCTTTTTCTTAATTTCCTTCTTCATCTTTTAAGTGCTTCAGAAGTGGTATTTAGTCGGTTCGGACCAGTTCTAGCGAACCGGTCGTTCTGATGAGCAGTTGGCCCCGCCCACCGGCCCCTGCCCTTTCCTATCCTATATTTCCCTGTTTTTTAGTTCAGCTGATTTGCGCGGCACAGGGGATTGCCACTCCTCAGCTATTTTACTCACCAGCATTGACATAGAAGGTAAGTTTTGACGCTTAAAATGGGTGGTTTTGTAATGCTGTGCACGCTCACCGAACCGGTTGTTGAAACACTTGCAACCCACCACTGAAGTGCTTCCTCGTTCATAACACCTAATGAGCATGTTTTTTCATCTCCTTGCCAATTAACCTCTGATTCCTTACATTTCCAGAAACTTTCCAATTCCTGTCTATCCAAAAACACTTGCGTCCTAGAAATCTATTTGAGAATTTCTGTTTCTTTTCCTTCAGAGAATTAAATAACTGTTTGGATAACTTATTCAACAAAAAAGGGGTACATTTTGAAATACAACCCTGTGAAATTCACTTTCCTAATCTATACCCATTCAAACATTTCAGTCATGCTTATTGTTCAAGTCAATGAGCCCAAGATAATCCACATGTTCAGATAATAATAGCTTTAGATTTGCCATAAAGCAAAAAGCAGCATTCAACATATCCTCATAATATACTTATTAACTGACATTTTTAAGTATATAGAATGTTCGATCAACTTAACTTAGGCAGTTTTGGGGACTTACCTGCTCGAATTTTCACTGCCTGTGGTGTCAAACGTCTATTGATATTGTCAATTAGCACACGTTTTTCATCTTCTGTCAAATCCAGCCCGTCAAGGATTGTGGGATCGCTGTATAAAAAGAATAATCAAAGAAAACCTTACCAGAATTTCCTAAATTATATACAAAAGAGAAATGAGGAACTGTCAAAATAATAAACTATGCACACAGATAAACACATCTC
Source organism: Oxyrhabdium leporinum (assembly GCA_032468155.1). Classification (NCBI taxonomy): domain Eukaryota; kingdom Metazoa; phylum Chordata; class Lepidosauria; order Squamata; family Cyclocoridae; genus Oxyrhabdium; species Oxyrhabdium leporinum. Next base: position 79,042 of record JANHFL010004828.1, read on the forward strand.
TTCTTGAAAATTAGGTTTGCAAAAGATACAAGTAGAATTTATAGATAGAAGCAGGCTAGCATGCTGCCGTGTCTTCAAAATGCAGAAAAATCTACTTGTTGAGTAATAATGATAAGGGTACAGGAATCTGCATAAAAGCAAGCAAGACACAAATTTATCCTCCAATTTCTAAATTAGGGAAAGATTAGAAAGGCATCTTTACTTACGAGACAGCAAGTTTGAAGGCATCATATGCGCCATATCCAGGCTTTCTGTACTTGTCATCAAATACCCAAGCAGTTCTCTGAAACAAGCTCTCCAGCTGTTCATCTTTTGTATATTCTAAAACCTCAGCAACATGTCGAAGGATGCTGTAAACCTGGCAGAAGCAGGGAAAAAGTTGCATGAGAATGTAACATTGCTATATTTAACACAATGAATCCTATCCAATGAAACAATAATGAAAGTTATTATTGTTCTCATGCAATATACCTGTACACAGGAGATGCCTTTCCTTAACAGGTTAAATATTTCATCAATGTACCCACAGTCAAATTTCTTGATCCAGATAAAATTTTCATGGCCTTGTATCCTGCCATGGTATCTTTTTAGAGTCTTTGATATATCCAAAGAGGTCAGAAGCTAAACAATTCTTTTAAAGCTAGGGCAACTGTGTTAAATATGAGGGTGAAGGTTCGTTCTCCGAGCTTCAGCGGAGTTTAGGAGATATCAGTGTCAGTGTTCACCACGAAGCCCTTATAAACAGAAGAACGCTGAAGATGTTACCTAGCCTGGTAATGAAACGTTCAGAAACCAACCCACAAGCTCGGAGAACGAACCTTCACCCTCATCCTAAACCGAGCTACAGATATTGTGTAAAATATATCCTAAATTTATTTACTAAATGGTGTACAACTCTTCTTGTCTTTGCAGTGGAGTGGATAAATTAAAAATCCCATTTTCCAAAGTTAATTTACGCATGCAGAACCGAAAAAAACCAAGTAAAATTCTGCTACTCCAGAGTTATTGACAGCATAATTGGAAAGCTCTGTGATGTAGGAATGTTCAGGTGACATGAAATCTCTAGGGAGAGACTCTTTGTACACTAGAACATCCCTGATAACAGCCATAATACTAATTTGGTCATATTAACATGTTATACTGGAAATCAGCTACTTATCAGTATTCTCTGTGTAGCAGGAACTGAACTGGACTTTCTTTTACAGCTACTTGAACCATGGGCACACATATGCAAGAGCAGAACACTGTGGTATGAAAATGTATTGTTCGTAATATATACAGTACGGGTATCCTCAAATTATGACCATTCATTTAGTGACCAAAGTTACAATAGCATTGAAAAAAGTGACCTGTGGCCATTTTTCACAATTATAACCGTTGCAGCATCACCAGGATCAAGTGATCAAAATTCAGATGGTTGGCAACTGACATTTATGAAATTGATGTGTCCAGGGGTCATGGGATCACCTTTTGCAACCTTCTGAGAAGCAAAGTTAAAGGGGGAATCCAGATTCACTTAACAATCAGGGCAAAAAAAAAAAGATATAAAGTGTGGCAAAACTCACTTAACAACTCTTACTTAGCAACTTAAATTTAGTGCTCAATTGTAGTTGTAAGTCAAGGACTGACTACCTGTATAACTTAGTTGTGTGTCTCTATCTTGTTTTTCTTTATTTTAAGGTCAAGCAAACTGAAACTTTTAGCAGAATTAAAATGTATTTCATTATTCAACAAAGCAGGACGACAAATGTTTCTTACAAAAACTTACAGTTTTTGATTTGGTGAATTTGTCTTCACATTTAATTGCCTCTTCTGGAGACACTCTTCTTTTTGACAGATCAATATAACCTAAAATAACAAGAAATATTTTAAAATATATTAAGTCAACTAACAGTCTTTCTCTCATAAAACGACTATGTATAGTTATTAAATGCAAGAGAAAGTATCTGTTCTTCCAAATTACTGCATACTATCCCTTCTAGTAGGCTGTTCTACAATTTTACTCTTCTCCTTACTGAATATTTTTGAAAACCATAAATATATTCCTATGGATTGAAAAAGTTGCTGTATTTCTTATGCAACTCACCTTTCTCCTTATCAACTCTTATGACAACAACACATTCATTTCTGCCAATTCGGATGAGTTTATTTATAGAACGGATTCGTCTCCTGGACAGCTCACTGAGTAAGATCATGCCCTCAATGTTGTTGTATTCCAAAAGACTAACATAGGCTCCCATTTCTGCAATGGACCTGACATTCACCATGACAACATCTTCTACTTCAGGAAATTTATGCTGGTAAAATCTACAGCTTAATCCAGGCATCCTGCAATAATAAATCAGAAAGTCGTAAGTACAAATATGTTTTATAATCAAAACAATTAATAATAGCTATAACTGAAAATGGAGTAAAGAATAATATCTAGAACTTCACAATGATTGGCTAGCAGTTGTAAACAATGGGCAGGAAAACCTTGTTTAATTTGTCACTAAATTCATTACTCACTAAAGAATAACTTACAGCTATGAAATTCAAGATTGCATCTTTGTAATAGATATAGAAAAATATTTTAAATTAGATTAACACAGAAGCTCACTAAACAGCCTTATAAAAATCACACTCCCAGCATTATGTCCAGATCTGCATTGACATGCAGAAATCAAGTTGGCGTGTAGATAAATGTGCATGCTATCCTAAAAAAACCAGCACTGACTCAGAGAGATACAGAACTAAAGTATTTTAAACTTTAATACCCCACTTCAAGTCTGTAACAGCCGTCTTCACAAGCCCCTTTTTAATTCCAAAACCAGAAATAGGAGTGTGCATCCTACTTGTCAGCTGTCTGCATAAAGTCTGTGTTAAGTAAGACAAAGGCCACCTTAGAAACACTCAACCAGAACTTTAATAGGGTAGTTATAGTTAGTAGTAAGTGCGATCAATGGAAAGGAAGACTTTTAAGTGTGTTTATTCTGTATCTGACAACAAGAGTAACTAAATTCCGCAAAAGCAGCTGCGATTTAGAAGCAAATATTTTTATGGGCAGCTATTATCGGTAGATAGACAGTAGTAGCAGCAGCCTATTTTTTTTATATCTTATCTGATCAGGCTGGTTGAGGAAAGGTGATCAAGTTCTGCCCAAACCATTAAGCCACTTATATCCCAAATGGGAGAAGAAATAACAGAACAACAGAGTTGGAAGGGACCTTGGAGGTCTTTTAGTCGAACCCCCTGCTCAGGCAGGAAACCCTCTATCTATACCATTTCAGACAAATGGTTATCCAATCCCTTCTTAAATACTTCTAGTGTTGGACAATTCACAACTTCTGGAGGCAAGTTGTTCCACTGGTTCATTATTCTAACTGTCAGGAAATTTTTCCTTAGTTCTAGGTTGCTTCTCTCCTTGATTAGCTTCCACCCATTGCTTCTTGTCCTGCCCTCGGGTGCTTTGGAGAATAGCTCGACTCCCTCTTCTTTGTGGCAGCCCCTGAGATATTGGAACACTATACCCAATTCCAGCAACCGTCCTTCATGTGTTTTAGCCTCCAGTCTCCTAACCATCACTTAAAAAAAAAAGGTCCTTAAGCGCTTGAGCCCTAGCAAAAGATCCCAGGAGGCTGTTTCCCTGCCCACCCAAAAAAACCCAAAGGAGCCCAAACGTACCAAGCAGGCCAGTTTGAGGACCGGCGCTTAGAGGCGTCCTTCTCCCTCTCCGCACCCTGGGCCGACATTGGCACCTGAGGCGGGTTAACATCTCCGGCGCTTGAGCCCTAGCAAAAG
>JANHFL010004828.1:94483-116693 GCA_032468155.1 Oxyrhabdium leporinum
ATAGGTATTGAACAATGTGTGAACAAGTACACTATTCTTAATGTCCATTTAATATTACTATTCAAATGAAAGCAGTGCTTTGGGATTATTTCATAGCTAAATATGCAATCTTACACTGAATTCTGATGTCAACACATTATTGCACAGTATTGTCCTTAATTGGCTGCCTCCACAGTCTCAAGATGAGATACTGTAGTTAAAGGAAAATAATTATTATAAATCTAGATAAAATAGATTATGTCGACAGGTGAACTGTTTTGTGTATGGAAATATTCTTGCAGAAAATATTGTCACTTCAGCGTATTAGGTGTAAATCATATAACAACATTCAGTATTCAATATTTTGAAAATTAGAAATAACTTTCTATTGTCAGATTTTTATCCTGGACTGTCTGCATTGTACATGTCAACATTTTCCAAATTTTGAACGTTCACCGTAAATATATCATTCATTGTGAAGCTAGAAGATGTCTGGAGTCCATAATTAAAGTGTAACATGTGATAAATTTAGTATGTGCATATTCAGGTTCTCTGCTTAAAGCCTGTATTTGTTTGATTCATGATAACATTCTTAAATAAAGTAATTCAATTCTTCCTCATTTTTAATGTTATTTGAGCCCTTTAATATAATTTGATGAGCTGTTACAATTGTTACAGCTGCTAGTTTTACCCTCAATGCTGATTTCACTTATGACCTCAGCCAAAACAAGGTTTAAAGTTGAGATGATGTAAGTGAATAAGGTTTATTAAATTTATTCATGGGGCAATTTAAATAAGAAGCTGCCTAGCTTAGAATAAGGTCCGAATGAAAAATGCGTTTGATTTATGGACCTGTCTATTTTAAAGATTTGTATATAGCTTAGGATGATTAAGTAAGAGACAGGCCTGATTATATGAAATATGTAATTTTTGTAATGCAATATTGGAAGCACGCAGCTAAACAGCAACAGTTGACTGGTCAAATATTTTTATTAAAAGAGAACTGCATAGCTGGAATGCAGAGTCATGAGAGCACTGAATACAAAAGCCTCTGTTTTTTTGAATCTCATTGTCTAACAAAGGTAGAATAACATGTTTGAAAAAAAGTGAAAACCTTTACTTCCTGGCAATGAAGCAGTGAATTCATTTGTTTGTCTGCTTGCTTATCTGAGCCACAATAATTAATTTCTGCTGTTTGTTTCATTATAGATATATACAATACAGATATTCATTGCAAGGCCATGTGCCCTAGATCAAAATTTCTAAGGCTGATGTGTTGGAAGTTAAAGCCCAACCCTCTCCTAGAAAAATGAAATATTTTAGGATATACAAAAAAGCCAGAATATTTTCCCTAAAAGAGAAATAGAAACTCAGCGAAACAGAAACTCAGAGAGGCAGAAACTCACCCCCCACAACCTTTCTTAGTGCACCATTAAGGCCTAAGCCAGTCTATTCTACATAAAAAAGATCTACCTCCTTCAGGCAGAGCCATATAATTGCCTTCTGCCCATCTCAGCATATGGCATGTGGGAAGATTACATCACCAGCAAAATTCAACCAACCTACCCCTGCAAGGCCCCATGGGAGTCTGACAACCAATCAGGATACTCTTCCTGTGCCCCAGGAAGTTCAAATCAGAGGGGTTATAAAATTAAGGGATTCTTAGAATTTCTTCCCTTTTCTGCCAGGATCTCAAACCATGTGGTCCTGTCCACCATTAAAACCATCCTTCCAAGTAGTCTCCATGTTTCCAGTGTCTTTTTCCCACTTGGAACTGAACCCAGAAGGATATTTCTTCCAACAATTTGGCACCCCAGATGGGACTCCAAGCTAACCTGAGTATTGAGTATTTTGAGTATTGAGTTCAAAGGCTGCTTGGTAAGAAGGTGAGTATCTCTAAATTTTAAATTTTAAAGTCCAGAAAAGCATGGAAAATGTGTGTATGCCTCTGTGTGTGAGTAGCTTCACCCTTGGACAGCAGCTGGATCTCATTTCTCTGTTTGGCCTCTAGCCGCACCTCTGCCTATTGCTATGATCCCTTTTTCTGCCCAGGTTTCAGACCATGTGATCCCTTTTCTGCCAGGACCACAAACCATGTGGTCCTGTCCACCATTAAAACCATCCTTCCAAACAGTCTCCATGTTTACTGTGTCTTTTTCCCACTTGGAACTGAACCCAGAAGGATATTCTTCCAACAGCCAAGTAATTTCTTTACTCTTACACACATTGAAAGTGATGTGATTGCATTGGCGACCTGTTATAGTTGTCTCTTGAAATCCTTTCCTCTCCAATCTATTGTATAAGGGAGATGGGAAGAAAAAAAAGTGATTTTAGTAGACAATCTCTTTTTCCTTGAGCCCCTTCCCTATCAGAGGATAAAGATTGGAGAGAAAGAAATTTCAAGATATTGTCAGCTAGATGCCTGTTGCAGGCTGCAGTATAATTGCATTTGCTTTTGATGAGTACAAGATGTAAGCAGGTATTGGAGCATTCCAAAGGGGGAGGGGGGTGATTAGGAGTTAAACAAAAGCTGAAGGTGTGAAACTGAGTAGTCTCATCTCTTTCCGGTGGAAAGCATGATTTCCCATTCAGCTGAAGTCCCAATTAAGGAGGAGTGCTTGTATGTGTGCTGATAATAGACTGACCAGTGGAAAATCCTGTCTTTATGTTTGTTCTGCCTATGCTTTTTCCTTGGATGCACATCAGTAACCAGTCTGTTGAATATATATCAGAAAAGAAGCAGTGGAGGAAAATGCAAGAAGGGTAACAAACATTTAACAATTTAAACAAGAGTCTTGATTGAAAATAATTGCATGGGACAAATAGAAATGTGTATTCTTGCTGTCACCCTCCCTTCTAAAGGCAAATTTACAAATTGGCATAAGGCTCTCATTTATACATAACATAACTCGATGCAAAGTAAGTAAGAAGTGAACTTTATTTTTGGTAAGCAAATATATGGTGCAAGATTTGCTAATTCTTTCTCAAAGGACAGCGAAACAGCTTCACAATTTAACACACGCAATATTCAAGTTTTATTTGTTTAGTCCGTACCTTACTTGTCATAAGGCTGTTACAAGCTGCCTCTGAGCTGTTAAATCAGGTGGAGAATATTCTCAAACTTACTCAAGGATTAACTTTTTTTATTTAAATATTTTTGGGCAAACTTATAACATATGGAAGAAACTACCACTGAGAATCAGCTGTGTAGTTAGTAATCTCTACTAACATCTTTTTCTGCAAAGGGGTGAGGGAAACAATGCATCGAAAATATTGGTTATCATGCCCACATTTGCTAATCTAATGGATCTGAATTGTACTGTCATGGATAATGACTTGTGCCAAGTTAGCTTCCTATTGAATCATTAGAAAAAGGTAAATTGGACTGATGCACTTGAATAGTGAAAGAACTTCAAGCAAGTATAAAAATCAGGTGGCTTTTGTCTCCATAGTACATTGCAGCTTTAGGAAGTGCCATCACATTTCTGCACCAGGTGATATCCAATTCCATCTGCCAGCTGAAGAGATACCATTGGTAGAACACATTCTTCCACAACTGGTAACTCCATGGGTACTCCAGAGTTTGGGAATTCCTTGGAACAAGTCTGGGTAATGTCGGTCAAAATAATTTTGTATATTGTTAAATTCAATGACAGCTGAGGGGTACAATAATTGCACTTCAAAGGTGCTTGAGGTCTGTAGGAGTACAGCACCTCTCTATTCTTTCTTAGAATGGCCTGAGCTTTATCCAGCTTCTATGGGAGCCTGAATAAAAGATAACTCTGCTTTAAAAGGTTCACTAATTTTTAATAAGCACATTCCTTTAAGCAGTGGCAATCTTTTTTTTTAATAAACAGGGATGTTATGTTCACAAAAGGGAACCTGGAGTCACCAAAGCATGCAGAGCCTGAATAGCAAAAATGCCTTATAGTTAGCCTGCATCAATCAAGCAGTTCCCATATCTCTTATGACTGCAAATTCCAGAATTCTTCATCTTGGCTATGCTGCCCAGGAATTCTGGAAGCTGTAGCCCCAAATATATCTGGAAGCACCAAGCTGGTAGAAGGATATTTGGAACAATGCTGGTGATACTTATCACCACAACAGACTGCATTGCAGTTTTTATAACTAATTCCATACACTCATCTTTATTACAATATTTTGTAATTTTAAGCCACTAAAATAAAAATATATTAACAGTTAACATTTACTTGAAGTCAGGACATATACATGTTTACATTAGCATACAGTTTACAGCATTGGTGCATTGTCACAGTTACCTTACAAGCCTCTTATTGTCATTAGACACTGTTACATTCATGCCAATGAAATAATGTTTACTTGATTAAAAATGTTCCTGTTTCAATAGCCAAGAAAAATCCAGTACACTCATTCAGCATATAGCGAAACACTTAAATAGTAATCAATGTCTCTATTTTTTTCTAATCATCATGCATTTTGAAAGACTTCAAAATGCATGCTTTCAGCAGCAGAATAAAGGAATAAATTTGTTACTACTGAGTGATCTATAAAATACCATTTTAACAATCTTAATACCATTATTTGGCTTTGTTGCATCTGTGTAAATGTTTTCTGTAGTTTTTTAAAACCCATCTCCTAATATTTAGTAATTTCTCTGTTCAGCAAACTCTAGATTCTTAGACATTAAAAGGGCAACAAAAACATAACAAAGGGATTCGTTGCTTTGTGCATCTTAACATGTAATACACTCACTGCTGTGTCACATCAATATCATTAATTCATCTATTGCTCCAGAATGCACCCTGGATTATATCAGAATTCAAGTATGATAGTGAAAAAAGTTGTAGGTTGGTATTCTACATGCATGTAAATGTTAGTTATTGCAAAAAATCAAATACAGATTTTACTATCCACAATGTAACCCTATCATCCTAATACTTTGCTTTAAGTTGTGCTTGGTTCTGGGTGATTCCATAGACATTTGCTTGAAGTATTCTTAGAAACAAAACTGAAATGTTTCCCTGCCCTTTTCAACTTCTATGTTTAATCTCTAGCCTTGGAATTTTCTGATTATTTTTTATCCAAGCCTATCCTTGTTAGATTTTTCAAGATTAGCCAAGGGTATTGAGATATGATCATTTTGCAGCAATAGTTATGAAGAACAGGACATACATGTTCAAAGTTGTATGCCTAGTCTACAAACTTAATTATGCTTTAAATGTTCAATGCAAATTTACCAGAATAAACAAAACTAAATTATATACAAGACAGGACAGGAGGCTGGCTGGCTGGGGAATTCTGGGAGTTGAAGTCTGCACACCTTAAAGTCGCCAAGGTTGAGAAACAGTGCCATAGTGCATTTCTGATCCCTTATGCAAAGAAAAAAGCTGGGATGCATTAACTCTCAAGTGTAGTGCTTTTTTAGTGATTTCTAGCAATCATCAATAGTTAGAAATGATCACAAATCAAATGAGGAAAAAACACTAGTTTTTTTTCTCATGCATTCTAAGCAAAGTTGACTATTGGAGATGCATATTTATGTCTCAGGAATTATTCCATGGCATTTCTATTATCTACTGAAAGGCTTTATTGGATGAGGCACATTACTAGGTGATTATTTTACCATCAGTTTATAAATATAAGACTATACAGAATTTGAATGGGAGGGAACTGTTTTATATTACCATTTTTTTTATTTTTTCCTCTTTTCTTGCTTGCTGAGGGATGCTTATAATACTGAATTATTTCAGTTCTTATGCCAGTTTTTTCACACAGTTGCTACATGCCATACAGCATGTTCAACAATGAATAAAAAGGTATTATTCTTGCTGAGTTCTTTTCTATTTCATATATTATGAGGAAAAAAATGAAATAACAAAGATATAGCTAATACTTCACCTATTCAACTACACGTTGAAGTAATTCCAGTGTAAGACAGTATATAAAAATAAAAGCTATGGTTGAGAAAAAACATTTATTAATATTCACATTCAAGGGTGCCATCAACAATAAAGTAACAAAACTAATCTATTTCCAAAGCAGCTATTACTGGAGAAGCCGTCAATATTTACCCAATGGACCTTTTAAGTAGGGATTGCTAGAAAAGATAATAAGACAAGTTCCTAACATCCATATTATGTTACTGTTCCAGCGCTACAACCTGATTACTTAATACTAATTCCAACAGCCATGAGATGTCTTGTGCCTACGTATAAAAATACAAGAATATATGCTAATATTCACTATTCCCAACTCTAGTTTTCATTTGTTTGTTTATGAAAACAATTTTACACTGTAAGGAAGCAAAGCCTTGTAAAAAATCCATATAAGAATTGTCATAAAAATATAGTTTCCCTTCTAAAATGTTCCATAGTTCTTTGGGATACCAGTGGCTCCCAATCAAGTGATGTAGACAAAAGGGGAAAAATCCATAAAAATATCACATCTCAAATATTGATTCATACATAGAATTCATCTTCAGTGGAATCTCATTATTTAATAAGCTATCAATCTGATTTACAAAGTATTTAAAGACAAAAAAAGTTTGATTATTTACATTGTACATATCTTTTAAAAATTGCAGTGCTGTTGGATAAAGGAATGTTTAATTAAAAAAAATAAATTTAAATTTAAAATTAAAAAAAATAATCAAGCCTAAGGACAACTCCATATAAGTGGCCCCTTATGCTACCAAGAAGAAAATGTGCAGATTAGTTTCTTTCTCTTCTTATTTCATCCATCCAATGTTTTGTAAAGGTATTTTTGAGAGCTACAATATTTTCATTAGATCATTAAGTTACCAGTGTAACGTAACCTGTATTAGTAATGATCATGGACTGTATAAATATACTTGCTTGAAGAACAAAACTCTAGACAAAAAGAAGCTGTTAGAAAAACCTATTTAAATAATTAAAATGTGGCTTGTTCACACTGTGTCTAATTAAAAGTAGAGAAAGCCAGACATTCTACAATCACAGGAACATTGTTGGATTTGAGGATTAAACAAATTAGTAAGGATGAAAAGAATGCAATTGGCAAAACCCTTTTCTTCATTGGCGTGGTTCTCTTTTCATCGCAGCCAAGAGGATGGAACCCACTGAGGTTCTGTATCAAGTTTGTTAATTAAACGAAGTAATTCTTGATATGCTTTGTCAATATCAGAATTCACAATCGCTGTATCAAAGTAATGGCCATTATTTTGCTCCATCTCTCTGGTTTTCTCTATGATTTCTCTTAGTTCTTCTGGCTGAAATTGAAGTAGAAAAAGTATCCTATATCAGTAATATTTATCTTGCTGTCTCTCACATGCATAAAGATAGCCTTATAAAAAAACAGAACTCAGCTGCATAAGAGAAAGCAATATACAAGACAGACAAATGTTAGAATAAAAACTACTGATTTTCTTTTTAATCCAAAGCATTTCTGACAAGTTTTAATAAACAGTGGAAGTTTGTGAGGGGGAGTCCAAAGAAGACTTTGTTTTCTCCTTGTTTTTATTACATTTACCTCTCTTAACCTAATAGAAACTATTATACAAATTTAGGCTAACTTTAAGAACTAGGGAGAATTATTTTGTTAAGTATAATTGGACGTTAACCACAAGATCATTTAACAGAAAAGGGAAATCAATGAAGTTAGAACCAAAACTCTAATAGCGCTAGTAGATTACAACATAACCATATAATTTCACTCCTTAAACATTACTAATGTGACAAGGGCATTCAGCCATAAGGAAGTAAATTAGGATGTTACAGGAAAATATAACAAGGCTGAAAACATATAATGATACAATGGTGGAGTTATCCAAAAATTTAAACAACACAATTGAAAACATTACCTATGAGTATTACCTTTGGATTTTTGCCTTCTTTGGCCAGCAATGTACGAAGTCGTTCTTGTGAAGGGGGTGCAATGAAGATAATATATGGTTTCAAGTCTGAATTGCGTAAACTCTTCAATGACTAACATATAAATCAAATTTGTACTATTAATATCCATACCAAACAAAATGAAACCATCAACAATTAGTCATAACATGATACAAATTGGAAACAGGAACTGGATTTGGGCAACTGAATTCAAGACTAGTCTTCTTAATATTAGCCTATGTTAAGCACAAATCTGCCACTTTACAGAAAATTGCATAAGAAGTACAACAGGTACGATTAAAAGCTATATAATGAAAAAAGCCTTGAACATAATTAGTAGTTTAACAATAGAAAGTAATGTAATATTGTAATAAATCTGGATTTTTCAGGAACAAGCATTGTATAACACCATTTTCTGCTTTTTAATTTTAAATATGAAACTCATTAAAGCCAATAAAATAATTTAAAGACTAGCAGGTGAAAATATAAAGCTTCTTGAAAAAAACTTAATCCTTTCCTAAATTTGACTGTTGAAAAAAATAAAACACTAATACACTATTATGTTGCCAAGATGTATTGGGATATGACCAAATATATTACAAGGATGTACAACGTCTAGTGTCTGTGGTGGTAAGAACTGGAAAGTGAAAAGTTGCACAAGGTAGTCTCCAAAGAGAAGGTTAATGCAACTGTGTTCAAGTATAAGTTTTTCAGCATCACTGCCACATAAATTGATTCTTAATACAAATTAGCCTTAAATATGCAGAGTTAACAACTAATGTTTAAATTTCTTAACAAAGCAAAAACCATTTCGTGTTTCTCAATTATGCAGTTCAATAAAGTTTAATCAAAAATATTCTGAAGCCAAGAGCCTGTTTGGTCTAATGCTTAAGGCACCAGCTTAGAAAGCAGAAGACTACAAGTTTGTCCCGCCTTAACCATGAAGGCCGGCTGACTGATCTGGGGCCAGTCATTCTCTCTCAGCCCAACCCACCTCAAAGGGTGGTTGTTGTGGGAAGAATAGGAGAAAGAAAGTGTGTTGGATAGGTTCTCCATCTAGAACTAATTGTAAAAATAGGCAGGACATAAACAAACAAACAAAATAAATTTAAAACTTTAGAGTCCAAACCCTATGTCATTACCTGTGTATGAAGATTTAAGAGACATATCTTTCCAGAATTGATCACCTGCCGGACAGAGTCTATGCTGGTACCATACAGATTCTTCTCAAATTCACCATGTTCAATAAACTTCCCTGCTGTAATATCAGTCTCAAATACTTGTCGTGATACAAAATGGTAATCCCTGCCAGCTACTTCATTGTCCCTCCTATTTCGTGTTGTATCTAAAAAAGACCAGTAAGCACTTAATAAATCTTGAGCAAGAAGGTACATGAATAGTATTATAATGTATCAATTTTCAAGACTATGAAAAAGAGCCATCTGCAAAAAACATTTTTCAGTCGAGCGTCGTTGAGCTAAATTAAAAATTTTAGTTTTACATCCTAAAGACTTCAATTCATTAAATGGGTTCAAAAATCGTACATGTTGTAACGTATGCCATATATATATAGTTATATATAGCACATTTCCAAATATTAAGAACGTAGCTGAACACAAGATGCAGAGAACAACACATGCAATTGAAATTACTGAAACACAAACAGAATAATACGTTCTTAAAAATGAGAAATAACTAAATTGGTAACGTGTTTTTGTGAATGAGACTGACAAATTTCTCTTCATGACTTCATATTTATTAATTGCATATATAGTAACAAATACACAACTAAGGAAGATTAGACTAAAGCATCTTCCCTCAGTATCATTATATGTCAAGTGTACTAAGCAACAAAATGACATACTAAGAAATAGAGCAGTGAGATGTCCACAATTTCAACTTACGAGGAACTGCAGAAGCAAATCGGTCAGCTTCATTATTCATTAATCTTTGCCACAGTTCATTTTGACCACAGTTCTGGGGACCAATCAGGACAATAGGTCGTTTCCTGTTTGCTGGCTGGTGATAAAGTGACATTTCTTCATAAGTCAAAATCTCCTCGTTGTCATAGTCTTCAAAAAGGAAGCCCAGAATAAATGTACAATTTAAAAAAATATATATATTAGCAGTTATTAATAAACCGTATTGTGTGACTTCATATATACATACACATGCACGTATATATGTACACATATATACACATGTATGATATAGATTGACACAGTTGAGATTTAAATTAATAATAAAAGTACTCTGAGATGTCTTTAATAGATTAAGAAAATTATTCAATGAAATAATGATCCAAAATATTAGATGTAGAATTGTGATCACATACTTTTTGGCATCTTTCTTCATTACATAAAGTATCAAAACAGAAAGTCTATTTCCCATCCAAATTTTTGATCCCGATTAAAAGAAATACTCATAGATGTAGTCTTCAACTTACAACCATCTGTTTAATGACCATTGGAAGTTATGATATTACTGATAAAAGTGACTTATGACCAGCCCTCACATGACCATCACAGCATCCCCACAGTCATGTGATCCAATTCAGGCACCTGGCAACTGGCATGTATTTTTCATGATTGCAGCATCTCAGGGTCACCTGACTGCCATTTACAATTTTCTGAGGGAGCTTCTGACAAGCAAAGTCAATCGTATGATTCATTTAATAACTGAAGTGATTCATTTAATAACTGAAGTGATTCATTTAATAACTGAAGTGATTCACTTAACAACCGTACCAAAAAAGGTCTTAAAATTGGGTGTAATTTACTTAATAACCACCTGGCTTAGCAACAGAAATTCTGGTCCCAGTTTGTGGCTACGAGTTGAGGACTACCTGCACCATATCCCATTAACACTTCATTCATCTAGAAAAAAGTATCTTGAAGTCGGTTGAAACCCTTTCTTACCATCATTTTTGTTGGCATTGTACAAAACTTTCTTCCGTTTCTTTTTGTTCTTTTTTGCACACCAAAGTTTTCCTAAAAGCAACCAAAAAACAGCTGGTTACTCAATTCAGTCTTCGTAGCTGTTTTTTTCTAAACAATGCTTGTTAAGAAACATTGCATATAAGAACTGCACTTAAGGAAGACCATGTTAAAGTTGATATATGGTCTTCCAACTCCCAGAATCCCCAGGATAGCACACCCTGAAAGTTGAAGTCCACACATTTTAAAGTTGCTAAATTTGAAAAACACTGAGGTAGGTTAAAAGAAAGGGGATATTTAAACCCGATCATCCTCTTAAGACAAAACAATTGTCCAGATAATAAATCCATCTATCCGCTGCGACTATTAAGACGACTGAAAAACACTAAGCTTGCTAACACAAGTATTTTTGAAGTTTTCTACTTACCTGATTTTTCTGGCTCTTTGTCCTCTTCTATAGTTTGCTTCATTGCTTCTCTTTGCTGCTGAAAACTTTTTCCTTCATGAAAGAAAATATGCATGAGAATTAACACTGAAAGAACGTAACAGTATCTTTCTTATAATAATACACGTTATTTTGAGAGCATTTCAAAATAGGGTTGAAGAAAACTGCTACCTATCACTAAGCATATATCTTTCATAAAATTGTATGAGAAATATTCTTCTCACCCTGTGAGCAATTTTCTTTTATCTATTTGGCAAGTTAAGACAACGGAATAAAATGGTTTCAAGTTCAAATTAATTCTGAAACCACTTCTGTATTATGGGATGGCTCACCCCCCTTGCTCTGGCAGGGGTTTGCTATGGATCCAGTTGGCCAAGGAACTTTGGCTGATGGGGTCCAGAAGAGCCTATTCTGGAACATTGTGCCCTGCGAGATGAGATCTATCCCCACCCTTTTAGCCTTCCGAAAAGGCTGAAGACCTGGCTCAGCCAATTAGTTGGGGGTCCTGTGGGGACATTCCTCATTGGAGATAATAGATTGAGAAGATCCCACCTCCACCCTGTTTATGTATTGGTTTTTAACTCAGTTTTTGTTAACTTTTAATGCTCTTTTTAATGTTTTTATATTTTATATCACTGTTTTATGATGTTGTAAGCCACCCAGAGTCATTCAACAATAAGATGGGTAGCATATAAATTTAATAAATAGATGTTATTCTATTAATTTATGTTATGCAATTTCATTGCATTTCATGTCTACTTTTTTGTTTTGATGATGATGATATTCATTTAGTTGTGTCGGACTCTTGGTGATTCTTTGGGTCAGGTCTCTTCAGATCTTGCATTACTTTGGTTTTTCCTATGCTCTGGCTGGTGTCAGCTTTCATGTAATGTTTTAATTGTAATGTTCTCTCATCTAAAGGACTAATAAAAAGGGATGTGATACTTTCCTAGTCATTAATATGGTATAATACTAGAATGCTCTTGTTTTTGTCAAAAAGTACATTTTTAGCAATTTAAATAATAGGTCCATTCTACCTTGATGTATCTTAAGGAAATAGTAGGATTCTTGCATTATAATATGAACAAATTTAAATTTATTATTTGCTATATATAGTAGGAGCCATTTTAGTTGCAAGCCTTTGCCCTACAGTGAATATTCCCTCTGTAACTTCAATACATTTTATACAAATTTTATTTAAGACCAATAGCATTTACACATATTTTCTTCTAATTTCAATATTACTGATTAGATTTCAAATATACAGGAAAATCTAGTTTTAAAACATGATACTATTGTTGAAGATGTAACAATAAAATAAGCACATAACCAAACATTAAGTTTTCATGATTGAAAACCTAGGGGAACACCAGGTCACTAAACTGCTGGTATTAACTGTGCTCTTGCTTCTGCCTTTTGTCAACTCTTCAAAAAAGGAATAATGATAGTACTATATTAAAAGGCATCATACAAAATAAAAAAAATCTTTGCTCAAAAGACCAATATGAAGCATTTGAAATGTTGTCATCCCCAGCAGAGATGGGGGGGGGGATATTTTATGAATGTCCATGTGAATTCTCTGCTTTTCTTAACATTAAGTACCTGGAATGAGGCCTGCCAAAGGCTGATTTTCTTCATCTCCATCTCGATAAGCCTGCCACCAATTTGGATCTTCCTGGCTGATCACATGGAGTATATCTCCTTTTTGAAAAGACAGCCCTAACTCTCTGCAAGGGACATAAGGGTCATCAGAAGGATCGTAGTCAAAGTGAGCCTTCACATGTATCTAGGACACAAAAATATACAAACACAAAAATGGATAGGCAATTCTAATGATTAATTTCTAGTAAAAAGTCTCCCCCCCCCTTTAAAAAAACCCAACAACAACCCTTACTTCAAAAACGGATTAAAACTCCCAATGGACACAACATCTGATGGGTTCAACAGATTTCTGGAGTTCTCCAGGAATCTGGAAGGTTTTTTTTTAGGCTCCTTGCTGAATACTGGAATACAGAGACAACTAAGGTGCTTAAAGAGCCATGGTGGTGCAGCGATTACAATGCAGTACTGCAGGCTATTTCTGCTGACTGCCGATTGCCAGCTGTTTTGGCAGTTCGAATCTCAACAGGCTCAAGGTTGACTCAGCCTTCCATCCTTCAGAGGTTGGTAAAATGAGGACACAAAATTGTTGGGAGCAATGTGCTGACTCTGTAAACTGCTTAGAGAGGGCTGTAAAGTGGTATATAAGTCTAAGTGCTTAACAGGATAGGCCCTGACTAGGCACTCCCTGCCCACCGAACCCAGTTCTCTGATTTATTGAGAAACACTGTGAAGTGAAGTAGGTAAAGAGACAGCTGGAATGGTGCTCAAGAACTGAATGTAACCTGACATTGGTAGGTGCCCAGGTTCAAACCTATGCTGTAGTTATAAGGGCATGGGCAGCTGGGAAGCTAAAGGACTCTTCTGAGGAAGGATAGGCTGAAAGATCCAATCAATGTAAGTTGCTATTGTCTGGCTGAGAATTTCACAGATAAAATTATTTGCTTGTGTTCTCAATTAGAAGATGGATAAGCAGAATCTATAGAAATGTTAGAAGTAAAATGTTGTACCATTATCTGGGAGGCTTTTGGACCTACAAATCCCCCAAAGTGAACACAGTCCTCTGCAATTTAGCTTTGCCACTTGTGAACTGGATCTGTCCCCCACCTGATGAATTAAAGCAGTAAGGCAGAATACTTGAAGTTGGATCTCACCTGTGATTAAGTGGGAGCTATCAGAAGTCCCTAAAGAGTTATCAGTTTGCTCACTTCTAAAAAAACAGGCTTCAGTCTAACAAAACTGAACAATTTCTACCGTTTTACATTCTTTTTTTGTGGGGGGGGGGAGAGGTTACTGAGAACATAGTGGGGACAACACACAAAGGGCTCTGGAGGATATGGATTAACTAAGGTTCCTGGCATTCTGGCTTCAGACCTGAGCAAGGGTTGGAAACTGCACTGGTCATTCTCAAGAATGTCCTTTGGTAGTTCTTGGATGGAGGAGGTTTGACTACCCTGGTGTTTTAGATCTTACAGGATGCACTATTAGTAGATTTATTCATGTTAAGAAATAAGAAGGTTGCCAATCCAGGAGGATTTTCTCTTCTCTCTTACTAGTCCTTGTACTTCTCCCAATGCTTCTCATGGGGAAGGGACAATGGATACTAAGGAAACCACCAAAATGTCCCAAAGGTGCTTTTTCAAGAAACAACTGGACTTTGTGGTTTTTCTTTGAAGACGTTTTGCTTCTTATCCAAGAAGCTTCTTCAGCTAAGATATAGACATAATAATCCAGAAACCGTTTATCATCCTCTCCTGTTTATTTTCTCCTGCATGTTAGAAAAGAAACTAGCTCTTCAAATTACTGCTCCAGACACTTGTAGAACTATACAAGACTCAGAGTCTTTTTAAATTAAATTTCTTTTTCCTTCTCACATAGCCTGAATACTTCCTTTAAATAATAAATTGAGGCAGGATTCTAAGTAAAATTCAAAACGTGATTTTTAGATTGCTATAACCAAGAATCAAGGAATAGGTTGCCTGATGTTGCTTAGTTTTTGAAATGTCAAATGACGCTGATTAACATGTCCTTAGATTTTAATGTTTGGTTTTAATTTATTTTTGTTTTAACATATATGTATAAATACATTTTTATCGCTGTAAGCCGTCCAGAGTTCCCCTATGGTAAGATGGATAGCCAATAAGTTTTATAAATAAACAAATATAAATAAAGAGAAGATATAAAAAACAAAAACAAAAAAAACCCAGAGTATAAACATCAACTGAACCACTGTTATGTGAAGTTCACATGTCACATACCACTGTCTCCTTAGTAGGTGGGGGCTTGTTCTGCTGGCTTGGAATCAGCACAAATGTCAGAGTGCCATGCATGTCTGCCTGTGAAGAAAAGCAATAATGAATGATAATTTAAAATCATCTTAGGTTCCTCGGTAAATTACTGTTCTTGCCCAACTGTCTTCTTTCTGTATGCTGATCCTACATTTCACAACTCCATTTGGACATATTCTGATATAAAGTACTGCATTAATCTTCTTTTAAAAATCGGTCAAGCGCATCAGACCTAACATCATAAGCAGTTTAGCAACAAAAATGATACCATTATTCAGGTCACACCTCAGAGCCAGAGTATCCTCGGTTTTTATTTATGAATTAACTTTTTGTTAATATTCCAATATATTTTAATCTGCTGGATTCTGACACTATACGTATCTGTTATTGTTTTCATTTCTTTATGCCAAAGAACTTTTAGAAGAGTTTTGCAAATAAAGAGTGGGATATGACTTATTTATTTGTTGATTTGTTTATTTATTTATAATCTTGATTTATCTTTTTTTATAAATAATTCAAGGCACTAAACATATGTAATGCTCCTTCCTCCTATTTTCCCCACTACAATTTCACTGTACCAGTGAGATGCTTGGCACAACAATTTTTAATAAATAAATGAACTCTGTAAGATGAGCTGAGCTGAAAGAAAGTGACTGGGCCAAGATCACCCAGCTGGCATTGTACTCAAGGTAGGATACTTGTTTTAAATGATTAGGAATGTATATGCACTAGGCTGTATCTCATGCATATTTTAATGTACTGTTATGCTGGTTGTTTTAGGGTTAATATTTGTTTATTGGGTTCAAACTAATTCAATGTATTTCTAATTATTGTGTTTTGTACTGTACCTTACTAACAATATGATCAATATCAGCCTTTCTTGGTACAGATGTTAAGCCATTCTCATTATATCTTAACATATACATGGAAATTTTGGTTGGTAAAACATATTTAAATCAGAAATAGTTACAATACAGAGATTAAATGTTCCAGAAATATAAACTTAGAAGCTTATGCATGCCATTAAACGTCATCCTAAACAAAATTTCTGACTTCTATAAATGGGTGTTGATGGAGCTACAAGAACTGACTCTTTGAAACTGTTGCCATTTGCAATTGGCATGCTAAGGATAACGTCAGAAGGTTTTCTTTGCCCCACCCCCTTTTTTCCAACTGTACAAGTCCTGAACAAGTCCCTGCAGTTTTCTTGGCAAGGTTTTTCATAAGTGGTTTGCCATTACCTCTTTTCTAGGGCTAAGAGAAAGTGTCTGGCCCAAGGTCACCCAACTGGCTTCTTGCCCAAGGCAGGACTAAAACTCATGGTGTCCCGATTTCTGGCCCAGTGCCTTAACCATTATACCAAACTGGCTCTATCAAATAAGTGACATAACATACCAGCAAGTCAAAAACCTCATTAACATCTTTTCCACGAATTTCAGTTCCATTGATTTCCAAAACTTCATCACCTTCATGTAAGAGCCCACTCTTTTCAGCAGCACCTCCCTTCACTATTCGACTAATGATGACTGAATCCATTTCATTTCGCACTGTGGCACCCTATGTAATAGAAAGTGTGCATTTGAGATGAAGATGAGAAATATATAATTATTAAAATAAAAAAAAATGTTTTGAATCAGATTGAAACCACCACTCAGGCATTTTATGATCAATCTGTCAGTAATTCAGTGTTTCTCTACCATGGTAAATTTAAGATGTCTAGAGTTCTACTTCTACATGCTAGCTGGGGAACTCTGGGAATTGAAGTCCAAACGTCTTAAAATTGGTCTGATCTATTCCACAGAGTAACACAGAAGACAGAAAATCTGCAAGAGAATCGTGCATGTTTTTGTTTGTGAATGGTATTCTGCAGTCTTTCAGGAGTAGGCTAAAAATAGAATGAAAAGAAAGAAAAACTGAAAATACAGTTTCTAGGTAATGTTTAGTTTCTATTGTTAGCACAAGAACAAAAGCACAAAATGCCTTATGGCATCTTGTGCCAATCATTCAAAAAAAATTAAATCTCTCTACTAATAAACGTGCAACATCATACTTGGGTTTTGTGGCTCACAGAGCTAGAAAAAATAATCAGATATATTTTTTTCATTTCCTTTCTTCAATCAATCATATGGATATATAGTGACAAAACCAAAAGTGTCCTTTGCAAAGAAAAGTTATGATATAATGGTAAAGATGCACATATCCTATCAGCCTTTCAAGATATGGCAGGTCAGGAAACACATCACAAGTACTCCAGAAAACCTATTTTTTATAAAGTATAATAAGCGTAAGTGTGAAAGGATTTCAGAGTTTCTTTTTACCCAACCTTGTAGCAGATAGAATCAAAGAGATTATTTTGAGTTTATTTCTTAGGCTTCTCATTTTCCCGAATTGTGTCCCTTAATGACTCCTCCTTTCCAAGTTCATCTCTACAGTCGTTTCTACATATTGTGATGAATATGAGTGCAATTACAGAACTAGTGTACTGTAGCAGAGAAAAGCAATCCTGCTGTGTAGTTTATCCAAAGCACAGCAGTTTACTGAAATGAATTATAAAGATTCATAAATAAATTCTGTAATGCCAATTTTTTTTAGTATACTTTATATGGAAAACAGTAAAACCTAACATGTCTTAAATTAGTCTTTAGTATATTCATATACTGAGGTTGAGAGCTATGCCTTATAAATGCCAAAATTATGCTCAATTTTCAATTCAATTTTTGCAGAAAAATACATATGAGAAACCAGCACTTGAATCTGTTTAAAATAGATCAGAATTTTCAGTTGAATCAGAATGTGAGCAAAAACTCATTATTTATCAGTCTACAACGCCAGCAATAGAGTGGGAAAATGATGTGCACATTTTTATATACCTGAGGGAGAGTATTTGTATTCCTTTTTCAGATAATGTACTATAATGATCAGACCAAGCATTATAAAAAATATGGGAATCAATGTTTCTCCAGATCACATTTAGTATACTTACCAATGGAATATCTCTAGCTTTCTCAATGCGAACAATTTTAACCGTTTCTCCTCCATATACACCAACATTTTCATATATCTTTTCATCTGCCACTGATTCTGGTTGCATTTCCTGCTCAGCAACTTTATCATGAGCCAAAAGTAGTGCCTGGTGCAAAACAGTAAACTTAAAATGTATTATAGTAAATTGTACCACTGTGTTTATTATAGTATGCACCAAATAGTAAGCGGGACAGGATAAAAGTACCATAAAAATTCAATACTGGAGCAATATTAACCAGAAGACACTTTTCTTGTATTTTCTTCTGATTCTGTATGGGTGGACAGTCAAATTAAGGAATGGTACAAGTACAGTCAGTTAACAGCCGTAACTAAGACCACCAGTTCTACAGATGAATGCAACAGCAGTTCTGGTTGCAGTTCTTATGCATATTTGTTAAGGGCATGCATGTTTGTTACATGACAATTGCTGCTGGCTTACCCACTGAGATTGATTGTCAGAGGCCAGCGGTTATGGGCCAGTTGCCAAGTGCCTGAATTGCAATCATGTGATCACAGAGACAGAACTTCAAGAATCCACCATAACTTTCTGTTCGGTGGCATCGTAACTTGCAAAGGTTGCTGAATGACTGCTTGCTATGCAAGGACTACCGGTTTTCCTTGGACCCATTGTGGTTCAAGGAATAAGGGGTTTTATCAATACAAAGTATAAAAGTTAATATAGCAGGAAATTGTTTTCCATTTATTGTGTTTTTTATTATTAATTCATGTTACCCTATGATAAACAGCAAATAATTGTGCTAGTCATTATTGATGCTAAGTCTTATTCTGGTACCATTAAAAGTACTCACAAGTTCATATTGCTAGCATTTTACAATTGACACTTTAGAAATGTTCAGAGTCAACAAATTGTTTTAAATTTTGATTTTTCATCATTGTTGCACAAATACCAATAGAAATACACTTGCAGTTATCTCAATTATGTAATTACAATTTCTTTGAAATCAGAGTTTTACCATATGGATAGAGGAAAAAACAGTAGATATCTATATATTGTTTTTTATTTAAAAAACTGAATGTTTTACACTTTAAAACGGAGTATTCCTACCTGAACATGAGGGGCATTCAATAAAGAATTAAGTTCCAGCCCATCTTTCTGATGGATTGGTCTCAAAACATTTTGTACCTGGGAATTAGAACAACAAAAATGTGACATCAGTTACCATCCATCAAAAGCAAAATATTTTACTTTTCACACAAGAACATCTTTTTTATAAGTAGCGTGGTATGATACACAAACATTGACTTCCTATCTATTGTTTAAAAACACTAAATGGATAAAAGAAATCAGAGACCACATTCATTTTTAACATAACATTCCCTCAGAGTATTCAAGGATCTTCCAATTCCAAGTGTCTCTTGAAAACAGCCATCTATGTAGATCTCTAACTGCTGCAGGAGGGGAATGACAGGGGACTACCAAACATGACTAGATAGGGGGCTAATTGTTCCATACTGAATAAATGGAACCCAACTTATGTGCTTGTCCTGAGGACAGACAGGGAATGCTGAAGTTCTCCATCCTACTGGAAGTAAAGGGGATGAGTCCAAGGCTGCTCTTTTTTGATGGCTTCTCCTACACTATGAAAATGCCTCAAAGATGCATGGAGTTCTCATTCTGCTAGGCTTTTGCTAGATATCAAATGCCATTTTATATTATCATTGTTTTACCTCAAAGGTGCTTTTTGAAAAGATAACTGAACTTTGTTTATTCAGCTTCTTCAGTTCTTGGATGAGAAGCTAAACATCTTCAAGGAAAAACAAAGTCCAGTTGACTTTTGAAAAAGCACCTTTGGGACAACCATAACCTAAATGACTGAGAATCTCCACAGATATATCATTGTTTTAATTATAATGGTGTGGTAGGACTAGTTTTGTGGGCTGTTTTTCAGAGTGAAGCGTTTTTTTTTTTTAATTTAACAGTTACTGAAAATCATACAGAATCCCAGAGTAAGGTGATATACAAACATTTGTATATGTAATATATTACTGAAAATCAATGACTAGATAACATTTTGGCAGCATAATCTTGAGAGGTTTTGCATATAAGGATTCAGGATGATACATACAGAAATAGCAATAGCACTTAGATGTCTATGCAGATTCTCGGTCATCCAGGTCATGGTGTCCCAAAGGTGCTTTTTCAAGAGGCAACTGGAGTTTCTTGTTTTTCTTTGAAGATGTTTTGCTTCTTGGAACTGCTGAAAGGACTGTTGTAGATTGGAGATAGATGATGTCATATTCCTCCCACTCTGTTGAGAGCTGACACCCATTTGCACTACTCAGGTGACCCTGAAGACACAGATAACCTCCAAGTGGCCTCAACTATTCTTTAAAAGAATGCAAATGACCAGCTGTCTGCAAGGAATATAAATCCTTCCATTCCCCACTATCCTGTCGGAGCTGAAGAAGCTTCTTGGATGAGAAATGAAAGGTCTTCGAAGAAAAACGAAAAAGTTGTCTCTTGAAAAAACACCTTTGGGACAATAGCATTTAGACTTATATACTGCCCCATAGTGCTTTACAGCACTCTCTGGGCAATTTACAAGTCAAAATATTGCCCCCGACAATCTGGGGCCTCATTTTACCAACCTCAGAGGGGTGGAAGGCTAAGTCAACTTTGATCCCATCCGAATCAAACTCCACGGTGCAGGCAGAGTTAGCCTGCAATACTGTATTCTAACCACTGCATCACCGGGACTCCTGTACATATGAGCCTTTGGACTTAGTATAGCTACAGTATTTCTGAGGCAGTACAGGTAGTCCTTCTTTAGCAACTGTTTCAGGAAGTGACAGTTTATAAATATGACAATCATAAATGGTAGTAAAAAAACAATTTCCTTAACCCTAACCAAATCCACCCACTTATACTCAAATAACTGTGCCTGATCACAATGCACACTGGAATGAGAGCAACACTCAGAACCTCCGGAGAGGATTATGGTGGTCAAATAATATTTAAGGTGTGGATACGGTGTCGTAGCTTGATTGTCACTGAGCGGCAGCACTAGATGTCAAAATTGTCCTCCAGATGAAAGAGGAAGCGTGATGCCTATTTGATCCCTCTTTCTGAGTAAACTGCAAAGACAAAAATTTGTGCAGTGGGCTCATGAGCTGAGGGATCCTATCTTTGTTCACAGCTGTGATGTAACCTTTAGTGGATAGTAGAACTTGCCAACCTCCTTTCTTACTCAACTTGAAATATTACTTGTCAGCTTAAGAGAGATTTTCTTTCTCAGCAGATAACTATTTTTCTGTGTGTTTTTTGCATTCTGGGAAGAATCGTAACATTAAAAGAAGATTTAATGTTAAATACTTAAATACTTTAAGAGACTTAAAGTATATTGAACACTTTCAAAAGGATGGATAGTAAGTGTGATCTAAAAAGCAAATAACAAAAATCCAAAAGGTGCTTTTCAAAAGGCAATTGGACTTCCTTGGTTTTTTTCCTTGCAAATGTTTCACTTTTCATGCAAGAAGCTTCTTCAGTTCTGTTCCACTGGCCCACATCTTGGATGGGAAGTGAAACTTTTTCAAGAAAAAAAACCAAGAAAGTCCAGTTGCCTTTTAAAAAGCACCTTTGGGGCAGCCCTGACCTGGATGACTGAGAATCTCCATAGACATTAATAATGGAAGAGAAATTTTATGTTTAAAAGCTTGTTTTATTATGAATCTGCATTGAAAACCCTCAACTGCATTAATTGCTGCCATGAGAATGCTTTTGTCTTAATATGCTTGATAATTGGCTGGACTTGCAAAACCATTTGAGTAGATTCTGTATTAGGTTAAGACACGTGCCTGAAATTATAGCATGAAAGACACTAGAGGGTTTTGTTTTCTCTTCTGTTTAGCATTTTCACTTTGAAAAAATGACAGCCCGAAAGGCAAGGATGGAAGCGAAAAGATCTTTAGAAGAGTCCTTAGAGAAAGAATATAAAGATCATAAAGCAGTTCCTTTAAGTTTACTTCAATGTTTTATAGGAGCCTAGGTGGCTAGGTGGTTAGAGTGTTGAACTGCAGACCACTTCTGCTGATTCAATCTAGCGGTTCAAATCCCACTAGGCTCAAGGT
>JANHFL010004828.1:116793-136713 GCA_032468155.1 Oxyrhabdium leporinum
ATTGCTTATAAGCTGTAAACCGCCCCGAGTCTTCGGAATGGGGCGGTATATAAATGTAAAAAAAATAAAATAAAAATGAATTAGGGTCTAAATTAGCACAGCACTCATTTAGTGCATTAGCTGGCCTTAAGATTAACAAACAGAAAACAAGGATGCTAACAAAAATATGAAGACACAAAAACAAACAGAATTTATGAACAAAAAATTTTTAAGATTGAGAAAAAGATAAAATATTTGGGTGTCAATTTAACAAATTTGAATTGTATGCTGTTTCAAAATAATTATGTTAAGATATGGAATGAAGTTAAAAAAGATATATCAAGATGGGAAGATGGGAAAACTATAATTGTCATTGCTGGAAAGAGTTTCTATGATCAAGATGTTTTACCTAGAATGTTATATTTTGGTTTCACACAATACTTGTCTTGTCAGCTGGTGTACCATTTAAAAAGTGCCAGAAACTAACTTTGCTTGGCAAGATAAAAAAAAACACCAGTTAAGTACAAGTTGATACAAGACACTACAGAATGAGGAGATTTAGGGCTTTTTTAATTTGAAATTGTATTTTGCGGTTTGTTGTTTAACTCGGATGAAAGAGTGGGTAATGCTGAGAACCAGAAGATTATTGGAACTAGAAGGGCATGATCTGAAATGTGGATGATATAGCTCAGGGGTGTTAAACTCAATTTCATTGAGGGCTGTATTAGGGTTATGTTTGACCTTGGGGGGCTGGGGTGGGTGTGGCCAGTTCGACGTCACTCATGTCGGGGGCACCTGTGGTGGTCTGAGCGCTCTGCCAGCAAAAATGGAGCTTGGGAGGGTTGCACGAGGCCCTTCTGAGCTCAGTTTTCGCTGTAAGAGGATTGCAGGAGGCCACTGCAGCCAAAAACAGAGCTCGAAAGGCCACGCGCTGCCTTCCTGAGTTCCGTTTTCGTTGGTAGAGGCACTGCAGGCTAGTCATTCGCTGCTTCCAGGGCGGCCCCGCGGACCGGATCTAAGCACCCTATGGGCCAGATCCGGGCCTTGAGTTTGAAACCCCTGGTATAGCTGTTTATAGTATAACAAAGTTTAAGGTTAACCTAGATTTCAAAAATAATTTTATTAGAAATGCCGAACTATGAGTATAGAATAGATATAAGCTTAGTTTGTGTCCAAAAATACCTTTATGGCTGTGATCAAAAGCAGCATATTATAGAAGAGAAATTGTAACTAAGCATAAATAGTTAACTTATGCTGTTATATTGGAATGCTTCCAGGGTGGTTTTAAAACAAAATCAAGACAGGTTGTGATAACAGAAGGAAATCTGAAATAGAACTATGTACAAAGGACAAACATGTCATTGCTAAAATGTATAACCTCTTACCTAAATTTGAATTATTTCTTCTATTTAATTATTGGAGTTACATGATCTTAACTTTCTAAAGAACTCAAGTCCCATGGTGATCTCCTTTCATTTTATTCTTACAACAGCAATTTTTGAAGGAGGTTGGACTGGAAGAGGGAATGACTTGCCCAAAATCACTCAGTGGGTTTCTATGGCTAAGAATGGACTTGCATGCCTTTTACCATAACATCATACTGAATTTCTAAATTTAGGTAATTTATTCATTATAAATGTTTTTTTCATATCTGTTGATTCTTTTTTCCTTTTTAAATACAATTTTATTAAAATTTTAAATACAAAAACAAGAACTAATATTTAAAATGAAAACAGAGCAAAGAAAAAAGTACAGAAATCAAAGAAAAAAGAATGGTAAAGTATTGACTTCTAATTGTCTTTTACAGCAGTTGTAAGTATAAATATAAAATAACCTCTTACTTTATGTACAGTATTCTTCACATTTTCTTTATAATCTAATATTCTAATTCTTCAACACCATATATCATCACATTTTTTTTGTTTTCTGTAAAAAGTCAATGTGGTTTCCAATCATCATTAAATTTAGACAAAGTCCTACCTCTAATTAAAACTGTCAATTTGGCTATTTCAGCAAGTTCCATCATTTCTACTATCCATTCCTCCATTGTGGGTAAAGTCAAATCTTTCTACCTATGTTCTGTTCTGCTGGCTTCCCTATTCCCTTTGCTTATGGGAAGCAAGTAAAGTGGGCAGGGAAGATTGCAAATCATCAGATGACCCAGGAAATTGTGATGGCTGGAAATCCAAGCACCCAGATCACAATCATGTGACCACAGGAGCACTGCAAGAGTTGCAACTTAGAGAACCTGTAATAAATATCTCTTGTTTGGCTTAGTCACAAGTTCAAACAGTTGCTGAAGGGTAGTCATTAATCAAGAACTACCTCTGACATACAAATCTGTATTTGAATGTGTTATATATACGGTGCCTCAGATATTTTGCTGCAACTATTTTTGCTTTATGATATTTTTTGTGGGTTCTAGTTAGTCACCTACAGTTATGTAGATAAGATGGGCAGCCATATAAAATCTCTAAATAAATAAATATGCAAAATATTCGATATGCCTAATCTGGAAATACTGAAATATGCCAATTTCTTTACAGTGCTTTTAATAATTAATTCATAAATGCTACAAATGTTTGAATGTCAAAATAGCAAAATACAATGTAGATTGTAACAAATGTTTATCCAATTATCTGTAAATCTTTGAAAACTTAAAATGACCTTAGGAGTTATTCAATTTTTTAAATGAAATTTATGTCCCAGATCTATATTTTTATTTGAAGAAGTTTAAACATTATACAAAGATTTCAGTAATTTGATTTTGCTATACAACCAAATTTACTGAATGAAACACTATTTGAGGGCATCAAACTGTAATTGAAAATCAATTATAACAAATTTGATATAAGAATGGAAATATATAATTTCTGTGAATATTACTTCATCTATTTATATCTTTAAATACTTTTAGTTTTAAAAAAGCAGTTACACGCTAAATAGAATAGTATAGCATTTTCTCAAGCTGCCTGGATCCCAATAATTATTGGGGGATGTCTGGTCAAAAAGCTGCTGTATCATGCCACAAGCGTTTTGGGGAACTTTTATTGTTTCAAAGATTATTTGATGTTTCTATAATGATGCAGTGCTATTTAAGAAATACATGCATGTTCCCTTGGAAGTGCAGAACTGTGATCTTAACTACTGTATTAACGTAAAGAAATACTTTACATACTTTTATATTTCTTTAGAGACTGAAACTTCACATTTCTTAAATATAGTCTTTCAAATATGAAATAGTATATTTGCAGACCTAAATTCTCATACATATTACTTCTGGAATCTAAAAAGCATCTTCTTCTAGACAAGAAAAATACTAGTCTAATTATGGAGAACTTTTAATGCCACACCTAGGACCACTTTGGAACAAAGTAATTACTACCACTTTAATTACTAAAATAAGAATGTACACCATACATACCTCTTGTGCAAGTTCTTGTGCATTGGAGATAAGAGGATATGGAGGACTTGCTTTGTTCATGTGCACAGTAACAGCATTGTGTATCTTAAATGCATTTTGAAAGTCAGTATTTTGTACAAGCTGTAAAATGAGAGCAATTTCCTCCTGACTTTGTGGATCTATCAGCGTGTGTTGGACATGCTTAAGAGAACACAGCAGCTCATCAACCTCTGCAAAGGGAACAGGTGCATTAGTAAATATGGATATATTAAATATATGAAATACATTTTGTTAATTATCATTATCTCACTATCTACTACAGTTACTATTTCCTGCATGAAAACGAAAACAACAGTCTGATGAACTTATCCCGTAAACAAACCATATAGAATCAGATAAACAAAATCTTATAACAAATTAATTACAAACCAAACTCCCTTGAAATTCATCTTTACTTGATAAAGTATGTTTAACGATAACACAAAATCATTCCGTAACATTTGATGAGGCCAAAAACAACTAAATAAAATATTGAGTTTGAAAATTGTCTGCATCTGGCAAAACTTAGAGAGAAAAACATGTCCATCCTCATCCCCAGTGCATCCCTTGGAAGAAGTCATTGGCTAGTGGTCTGAAAGGCCCTTGACCATCTAAATCCCCACCGTACCTTCTAGGTTGAGCAACCCAACAGAGAATATGGAACCCATATCCTCTCTCGTATAGTCCTACAAATATGCATAGATGCAAACTGAGAGGAAACACACAGACCCCCAGATGCAACATTATGCAGAATAAAATACAGATGCCTTATACGGTATAATCATTGGGAAGAATTCCAAAAGTCATGCTTTGTTTACCTTACCTTGTTAACTTTATATCACTTCCTTGGGCCTCAATCCTGAGTAAGTTATACTCATTTTCTGATTTCCATTCTTCCAAACTCAATACGAGATATCAATGTAGGAAAAGTACTGTCATACTACAATTCCCATAGCAATCACCAAGAGACCACAAACTGAGAATATGGTTGTGGGAGGGAATGGAATATCTGCTTCAGGAACTTCCTAGCTTTTTCTGTAATTCTGTATCACATATTTGGGAGGTTCTACATAATCTCAAGAACTATCTGAAGAATTGCTCATATTGGTGCTACTAATTAACTATCCTGAACTTTCAGAGTTTTTAATATCATTGTACTGTGTAAGCTAGTTACACCTTGGAAGGAAAATTATGCACTGATGTCAGCAACATGGTTGTAGTATGTTTTTTAAGTGGCTGAAAAGTCAAGAATTTAATTAGAGAAAGTGAAGGAGGGAGGAAACAGGAAATTCTGATTCATGGCACACCATAAATTCTGAAAAGATAACAAGATGAGAACATTTTCTCATCAAAATAAAAGAGTTTTATCTCACTTCATTACTTTTGAAAAGCACAGCTTTATACATCAAATGTTCACTATCAGGTTTTAGAGGGGTTAAGTCAATTTTAAAATTTGATATGAAGTTATTCAAAGTCAAAAGCCTTGTCCCTGTCAAGATTAAAACATTGCAATGCCCGTCAGATCACCTTTACTTCTATCTTGCCTGGCAATTGATCTCTAATTTTCAATTTATTAAACTTAGGTCACCAACATGGGTTCTCTCACTGATTTAGAATAAAACTATAAATCTAAAAATAAACCCAGAGCTATTAAAAACAGTTTAAAAAAAGAAAGTAAAGGCAGTGAAAGCAGGCTTAAAATGTAAGTTTTTACAGCTTTTTTAAAAGCATAGAAGCAAAGACATTAAACCCATCAATGCAGTAGGGGCAACCATTCCAAAGAACTAAGATAATTAAAAGTTTTCTCAAGAGAAGCCTGGGGCAACTGTAACTAAGTCTCCCCAGATAATTTTAGTGAGCTGGGCTGTGGGGCATGGAATCATATAGTTACAAAAAGAAGCATTGTCTCAAGGAACTTGGCCCTATACCTTATAACACGGGTGTCACACTCATGGCATCATGTTGCCGTCACATGCCGTTTCACGACATTTTTCCCTTCACAGAGCTGGGGTGGGCGTGGCCTGCACGGGACACGTGGCCTGCACGGGACGCTGCCAGTTTGTCATTTCTGCCTTACAAGGTTTCTTTAAATAATAAGCAGCATCCTGTACTTTACTCAGAAAGAAGTCAGCAACAATGCAATGCATTGGGCCCTCATATAGTGTAGTCCCTCTGATTTCAGAGGTCAATCTAACTGCTGAGTTTTGTAAATTTCCAGGTTAGACACGAAGGAAATACTTTGTGAAATTATCCAATAGCTATTTACCAAACTCCCTCCCCAGTTCATTATACAAATGTGCTTTTTAATTCGTTCTTCCTCATGAACATCAGTTTACAAACACATACAATGCACAATTCATGTTCCAAAGAGTAGCAGAGAACAATGAGGATAACACTACAGTAATAAGAGATTTCTTTTTTAGCATGACAGGAAAGCCTATTAGCTGAAGAGAAAGGAATGTGGCAGGATTATCATAAATAAATGTTACATAACACATCTCTGAAGAGCAGCGCGGAAAATAAATCTACTATACAAAATGAAATACTTTCTTATTTTCAACATATTCAAATAAACATATAAAAGGCTTTCTAATAAAGGGGATATCTCCACCTCCAGGGCAATTAATGGCAGGGCCTGAATATGACTACTGTCAAGTGACAAATATGTCTTCATGAAAAGTTACTTCTATATCCACAATATACCAAGGATACATAGAAACCGTGTATTGTGGACACAAATTTATTTTGCTATCACTGAATTGGAGTTCAAATAACACATTAACATCTGAAATGATTCATTCATTTCAAATATGAAGGTGTGAAATCTGATGTACACCAGCAATCATACATTCTTCTTTTGCAAATAATCTCCCACAAAATAGAAGCACCTTTTACATTTAAAACCTACAAAATAAATATTTTTTCTAATTATTGCTGTTTATCTGACTAGCAATATTGACATAGAAAAAAGCTATATTTAACCTCTTCTAATAAATTTTTATTAATATTAGAACTTCTCTCAGTTGTTACAAATTGGTCAATAAAATGAAGTAAGAAATGATAACTCAGTTTTACAATTCACCTATGTTAGGACTTTTAACTTCAGAGGCCACGATAATATTTTTTCCTCTGTGTTCCTCTTTTTTCTTTCAAAGTCCTTCCATAGCATAGAATATAGACTGGAATTTCTGGCCTTTTTTTGCAAGACTATTTTGACACGTAGACACCACTATTATTGAAATTTAATATCTTCATCTCTGTTAACAAGAATATCTCTATGATTTTGTTTTAACTTCACAGGACTAAGGAGCAAACTGGAGTTATGCTAAATATTTCTCTGCAATTATCAAAAGCAAACAACATGATGTGGGGACTAATAATTAGCCAGACATTATCAGATATGGAGAAGAAAATGTTTAATTCCCTGCTAAATCCCTTTCCTTAAAGTATTTGTACAAGATAAAAATGTGGATTAATGACAAAGCTTTGTTCTCAAGGCTCAAGGATTCCAGATACCACAGACTAATAGTCTACAAATACATTCAAAGGATATCTCTATTTTGTAACTAGAATAATTTTAGAGTCACTTTCTACTGCAACCACAGTTTGAAGGAGGAGCTGCATAGCTTGTGAAAATCTATTTACAATCTTTCCCTGATGTCTGATATAGCTTTACCTTTTATTAATGTAGGTACTAATGATATATAAAGAAAGTCTGAGCAAGCAAATAAGACAGAAGTTTGAGGCTTGTTGATTTTATATGGTTAACAAAGGCATCCACTACCAGCATCCCTTAGTGCAATCTTTCAGTTAAGGGAATACCAAGGCGACTTGTTCTTAACAACTATGATTGATTGGGCAAACCTTTTTTAAATCACATTCTTCAAACTGATGTTTCTCCTATTCGGATAAGAGAATCATATCATACTCCACCAAAAAAGACTTTTCTGAACCTTTGATAGCCTTTAATGGAAAAACTTTTTAAAAGGGGTTGAGGAGCAATATTTTTCACAATACTAGAAATATTCCCAACTTTAAACGAAGTCAAAAATGTATTTTGAAAATGTAGTACAGAAAACAATCTTTTTGACCTCTTGCCCACACAAACCACCTGGAAGAGTTTTTCTAATTAAGGACATGGAAACTGTCTTACGCCAGTCTATAATTGATATGGTGGATTTACCTATATTAATATCCTCTGCATAACACTAAAACTTAAATGAACTGAATAGTCATAAAAGAAAGCAATAATGCAAAATCCAGTAAAAGTATACATAAAAATTCTTCAGGACTTACTTGAAATTCTTAAAAGGATGTTTGTAGAAAACTATCTTTAAACAGAAAGATATTTTATTATACAAAATGTAACTTGCTTAGAGATAATAATAAGTAGTAATCTGAGTAAAATGGATTGTTTAACTTAGTTATCAAACTTTGAAATCAACTAATAAGCAAAGTGCTCAAAACAGTTCTATTTTTTGATCGTTTGCTGAGAATTTCCCCATCCCAACTAATTCAAATCCCGAAAAATAATATATTCAAGCAATCCACAGATTTCAGGCCTATACAATGCTTTAAATTCAGCTCCACAATGGTGCTTCCGACTGAAAGGGGCACACATAGAACCCCTGACTGTAACATTTGTAATAGCTCTACCTCTTCTGAGGATCATGCAGCAATTGCAGAATGCATACAAATGTTCCCAGAAAAATATCTTATTCCACAGTATTTTCAGAACACTGCACAGTTGCAAAATAATTTGATCATCCATGTCCTATAAGTGTACAATCTTTGATATCTTTAGTTTCCAAGATTTATCATGAGTGTCTTGCTGTGTTATTATACCTTTTTCACAGACTCTTAAAGAGATCTATGCAACGGCTCCCAATTGATATCCTATTACATTTCCCCACTTTTTCTTCCATCATTTTTATATTAGAAAAAGAAAATTAAGGAGAAGTAGCTATTAACACTAGAAACCTTCCATTAGATACTGTCACAGAAATACAAACTAAACTTGAACAGGCAATAGAATTAGTGTGGAATATTTAAGTTATTTTCATACCTAAATACATAAGGAAACAACAACCAGTTATAATGTCATATTCTCAAAGTGAGCGCCATGACCTTCAGCTCATCCTTCTTATTAAAAATATGGTTTTAAATCCATTTATTTCTAATGAATTTTAAGGGTATAAAATATTCCCATTTTTAATACAGATATATTAAAATGGTGAAAAACAAAATATTTATTTCTTGCCCAGCTCTAATCCCCATAAAACGATTAGCTGTGCTTGTGTAAATGGGATGCATAAAACTGTTTATGATTTTCATTTATCTGTTGTAGTATTATCACATTTAAGAACGCATGCTTCAGAAGATCAAGGAATTATCAGTTCCCCTTAATAATGCAGATGTTTTATTCCTGCTAAATAGTCATAAGCTTCACACATCTAAAACAATTTGTTATTAAATTGTACTAAGCAACAATACCAAGAAAGGGCTGAGAAATCCAGAAAAATATTGGTTTTCATCTTAAATGAAATACCATAATACTGTGAAAATACTATAAGAGAGTATATACAAAGTCCAGGTTCACTGTCTGAATATTCTTCTCAGCTTTGAAGCCATCCAGTCTTAGCAAAAACAAACTCCCACTTCGATAAAAATGAAAAAAATCTAGGCAAGTATTTATCATATATGTGATGATCAAGAACCTTCAGCAGTATATAACTCCTTTGACTATTCCTCTTAAATATTTAAGATTGATTTTAATATTTTAACAGTCCTTTTTATTTTTATTCCTTCCGTTTATTCCAAAAACCTTCTAAATATTTTTTTTTATTTAGGAAGTCATCTTTCAAGATTCTCAATGCATATGTCATGCTTGCCTGTTGGAAAAGTTGCTTGTTTAGGGAATCAGTTTTAATACTGTGCAGCTAGATACAGTTAGATATATATATATATATATATATATAGAAAATAATGGAACTTAAACATGTCTTATGCATGAAAAGCCATAGGATTATCCTGGTTTAAGAACACCTAGAGGAGTTTTTTTTAAAGGATTCCTGTTATTACCTTGGAGTACTTTAGCTATGTTGATGCAGATTTTAAAAATTCTAGAACTAAAAACTAAATTTGGTACACCTGAGAATGTTTCTTTATTTAACTTAAAAGGATTGTTTCTCTGCTGTTTTGATTCTTTGGGATGGTTTATCTGTGTCAGTGAGATTGTCTCTATTCCAAAACTAGTTCAGAAATATTTTGGCAGATTTGGGAGTCAATTATGACATCATGTTTGTAATTCATCTTAATTTTAATTTTAAACTATTGTGGACTTTTATTGCTATATTTTATAATTGTGAAAGATTTGTGAAATTTGGCAGAATATAAATTTAATAAATAAATAAAACTGAGATGAAACATTACCTAACATAGGATTTGATTGCATATATTTGACAATATTTAAAACTACGTGAAAAACTGATTTCAAGCACTTCTTGAACTTGAAGGAGAAATACTACGGTAATTTTTGGAAATATGGATAAGATTTGTTTTCTCCAAACATGGATAAATCTGCTTTATCTAACAGGAACTCTGGTATGCTCTCTCAAAATGTCTTAACTACATGCTATTTCTATACGTTTTTGCATTATGGCGACACAAGTATTCTTCAGGGAAAGGAATTACACAAGAATAAGCATGCACATACTAAGGAATACACATGGAAAACAATGTGCTGGCACTGGTAGCAGCAAGCACACTATGCAAACAGCCCAATGTGTTTCCACTGTGTGCCTGCTTACTCTCTTGTATCCTTTCCTCTCCAATCTCTCTGGTGTGCTGTGTGGGGAAGAGTCAGACAAAGAAGAAATTGCCTACATATTGCTTTTTTTTCTTGCCCACTCCTCTCTCACAAAGTAGAGAGATTGGTTCCTCCCCCCATCAATAGTTTTACCACCACAGTACAATTTTATTAAGACTCTGAAAACAAGGGTATTTCACAGTTCTCTTCCCTCTCTATCCCTACACTCGCTACATTAGACTTATCTGTTATCCATGCCATTTCTATTTGCTGCTTGGTTGGGAGCAGACTTTCCACCAGAAACAGTGGGAAGAAGCAAAAGAAAGACAGATAACAATGTAGATTTGAAACTTCTGCTTTGGAGTAGCTCTTTAAAGACAGCAAAGATTGGGAATGGCAATGAAGAACTGTGCAGGTATTAGAGAACATCTTCATAAATATTATTGTCGCTTATAGGCAAAATATTGGAAAGGTCGACATAAACATTATATATTCAGAGAAAAAATGTTGCTGATTATTGCTTTTCTATTTATGCTGATAAGGCATAACTACGAATTTCCATTGCCTGGTGTCATTCCAACTGTAATTATACATCTTTTTGCCTATTTTTATTCTCTTTGACCTTTTGAAGTTCATTCTATCAGTCACAAAGAACAGTTTGTTAAGAATCTTGTTTTCTTACTTGTTCAGTATGGAATAGCATGGATCTCATGTTCAAGCATGGCATGTGCTTTGCCCGTTTCCCCAGTTGCTCTCTGGAGCTTAACTGCTGAGAAAAAGCCAGTGCTTTTGAATTTATAGTATTTTCCAATAAATTACATGGTACTGGATGGTTCCTTCCTAGTAGGTACTATACTGAAAATGTCAACATAACAAGTCCATGCAACACAGCTACATTAGACATTTGTCTTTGCAGATCCCTGCAAACCTAATTAATTTTTTCTCAAGGAACAGACGAAAGCTCTGGTCTACCAGTTGTGGGTCTTTCTGGTTTGGGATACTTTGCAATGGTAACTCATGTCCTAATCATCTTGTTAATGGAATTTACATGGTTTTTTTTAATGAATACTAATTCAGAAGCTGCAACTAATTCAAAATGCAGTGGCCTGGGTGGGAGTAGATTTAGTAGTGCTATGCCTCATGCTAAAGTCGCTACCCTGACCACCAAGAGATTTCTAGATTCAATTAAAGGTGTTAGTTTTCTAGCCCACATGAACACTCTCCTGACCTGAATCAGCCCTTTGAGGAACTACTTCAGATTTTTTTGCCACCTAAGGTAAAAGATAGGATCCTGGAGCTTCAAAAATTCCACATTATGGAATATCTTGCCCTCCAGTGTGGTGCTCCCCACCTTGCTTGCATTTTGATGTTAAGACCAACTATTTTGATAAGCTTTGGTGCAGATGGTGGAACTGGGCTACACTTGTAATTGTCTAATTTTCTTAGGTTTGGATGGATATTTTTTTCAAGTGAAAGACCTTGAATGCTCCAGAAAGGGAAATAGAGTAATATTTTATCAATTAAAAAATGTATAAAATTGGTGGCAAATTGCAGACCACCCCATTTATTCTTAAGGCACTTAAGATACATAAAATGCAAACCATTTACAGTATTCCAATTGTAAAATGATGGAAACTTTTAAAAGTTTCCATCATTTTCCGACTAGAATATTGTAAATGGTTTGAATATTATTCCAGCAGAATGCAATCACCTCAGAACATATTGAATAGGGCTGTTCTTTTGAGTTTTTGGTGTGATTATTTTTTTATTCACGCAATGTATGAACTGGGAAGGAATGTCTGCCATTCCTTGGTATTGAAGTATGGAGTTCTTTTTCATTGTTATTTTATTTTTGGGAAAGACACAAGTTACAAGCGGAAGTAATTAAAAGTACAAGTCACAAGCAGAAGAACATTTCCACATAGATCTGGGAAAAATCCAAGTGAAATCTGGAGAGCTTGTGCCAGTCAGTATACACAGTTCTAAAGCTGACAGTTCAATAACCTGAAAATACAGTTTCCCATACAGGAAGTCCTTGACTTACAACTATTTGTTTGAAGTTACAAAGGCACTGAAGAGAGACTTATGACCGTTTTTCACTTACAACCCTTGCAACATCTCCATGGTCATGTGATCAAAATTGGGACTTTGGCAACTGGCATGTATTTATGAAAGTTGCAGTGTCCTGGGGTCAGGTGATCACCTTTTCAACCCTCTGACCAGTCAATGGGGAAGCCAGATTCACTGAACAACCATGTTACTAACTTAAC
This sequence comes from Oxyrhabdium leporinum, assembly GCA_032468155.1. Classification (NCBI taxonomy): domain Eukaryota; kingdom Metazoa; phylum Chordata; class Lepidosauria; order Squamata; family Cyclocoridae; genus Oxyrhabdium; species Oxyrhabdium leporinum. The sequence continues at coordinate 129,293 of JANHFL010004828.1, forward strand.
TGCAGTGATTCACTTAACAACTGTGGCAAGAAATGTAGAAAAATGAGGCAAAATCACTTAACAACTGTCTTGCTTAGCAATGGAAATTTGTGCTCACTTGTGGTCGTAAGTCAAGGAATATTTGTATTTCTTCTCTGTTCCTTATATGCAAGATATTCTGCCTTAGAATATTTCTCATATGAAGACCAATTTCAAACTATCCACTATATATGCCTTTATTATTTTTACAAATAACTCAGGGTGGCAAACATATCCAACACACTTTCCTCCTCCTTTTTCCCCTGCAACAACACTGTGAGGCGAGTTGGTCTGAAAGAGAGTGACTGGCCCAAGGTCATTCAGGTGGCTTTCATGGCTAAGGTGGATCCTGAACTCATGGTTTCTTGATTTCTATCCTAGAGCAAATATTATTTTGCTGATATATATAGATTTTTATCTATATTTCTTTATTATAGCAATTCATCTAATTGTAATTGCTAATTTATGGTGAGCTATTTCAAATCAATAAAATTTCTGAGACATACATAAGACAATTTTATTAAAATATAATTTTAAGATTCTTAGAGTGAATGCCTAAGCAAGCATACTTTATGATAGAAATCATACAAGTTATTCTGAATTTTCACATTGTTTTTAGTTCAATAACTCGCTTTTTATGAGACAGTCCTTGCTTGCTAACTGCTCATTCAGCAACCATTCAAAGTCCAGCAGTCATGTGACTGCCAAGAGCAAATTCACAAAAGGCTTCAAAGAAGCAAAGTCAATGGGAAGGGCAGCAGGAAGTCGAAGGACAGACATATGAAGCTATGCTTAATGACTACACGTGATTCACTTAATGACTATAGCTGGAACTGACATCAGAAGTCAGTGTGGTTATATTATGTTTACAGGAGGCATTTCCTGCAAGGAGTTTTGTAGACTGCACCAAGGAGAATGTTACTACACCTCAAACAGAACAGTTAAAAAGATGGAAATCTCAAGTAAAACATCTTCATAATTGGATAGAACTGCTTGAGGAGTTGCCTGGAGGTGTGGAGGAATTGAAAGTCTGGAGATGTTTAAACAGGTTGCACACTGGTCTGGTTATAACTAAAGATTACATCTGGATATTCACTGTGAATGTGGCACTATTCAAACAACTATCCATCTTTTATACTGTCCTCTGGGACTGACTTGCATATAGAATAACTTGCTGATCAGAAATCTCTGCCATTAACATGGCCCAGTACTGGACTAGAACTGTATGAAACTATACTTTATTAAAGCTTTTAATTTGGTTTAAATATTAAAATAATAATATCCCCTTTGTCAGTGTTCCATCCAAGTTCCAATAACTCACTCAGCACTCAGATAAAGATTTTTCCAAGTAAGAATTTATTAGAGAAACCATGTTGGCACATCTGGGAAAAACCTGAATCTGAAGTTCCAGGGTTTTCCACACCCAAAAGAGAATCAAAGATCCACCTTTTCTCCATCATCATAGGTTATATTCCCCAATCCACTTCTATACCCATCATTCTCTTTCTTCTTATCACTCCTCTTCCAGGTGCTGGTCAGGATGGCCTTGACACATTTAAAAAGAATGTTGTTTTGTCTACCAACACTTCTAACTGTATGAGAAAGAACCCCTCCCTAATTCCCATGTCCTTATATGTGGCAGCCTGCACAGGCCTCGCAATTATGGCTTCCAAGGCTGACACCCTTTTCTAGTTTCTGCATTTCTGACACGAGATGAGACAAGACATTATGATTCATTTTATGATCACATTGCTTAGCCATAGAATTGCTCAGTCCCAGTTATGGTCTGTAAATGAGGACTATCTGCATAGACACAATCTCTCAAGCCTGACTAAATACTCATTAAAAGCACTAAACATTCCTTTGCATATAAAATAAATGGTTCTACTTAAAATATACATACCTAGGACTTTCACAGCATAATGCGGGCTCTCCAGAATTACTCCTTCTCCTGTGTCAAACATAGGGTTGTCTATTCCAGTCTTGGGAGGAATTTGTGCCAGCTTCTTGAGTCTCATAGAAGAATTAAGATCAAGTTCTTGTTTTTTCCCATCTTCTTCCCGTCTTCGCCTTAGGTCCTCTTGCTGCTGTCGAATTCGTTCAAGTTGAGCACTCCGCCGTAATGGCATCATGCGGTTGCCTAGATCTCCTGGGCAATCCACAGCCATTTCCCTGTGTTTCTGAGATTCTTCAAGAGGTGCAAGATCCATAATTTTTGTTTCACTGTCTGAATCTTCTGTTACATGTCCATTCATATGAGAAGTTGTCATTGTTCTATGTGAGAAGCTATATGGCTTGTCAGACATAAATTTTATTATAACACTTCTTTTCTTGGTAGTTCCACTTAAAATCCATTATAATGTTAAATAATTCTTCTTATGCATGACCAGAGTAATATAAAAAGATATCTCCAGGAAGAATTCTGAAAAAAATAAAAGTAGATTATATCAAAATGAATAAAGTTAATGCAGAAAAACTAATTCTTATATTTAATATTGTGTGTACCTTAATTTTCTAGAGGAAAACTCTATGTCAAGGTATACAAAATTCCCTTGTTCCCAACTCTCAAGTAAAAGCCTACTTCTTGTTAGTGGAGCAAATTAAATTAAAAGTTGGGGGGAAAAACATTCTATGTGCTATAATTAAATTACAATGGAGAAGAAGCCTCAAATACAAACTCACTTTAAACTATGAAAATCTGGAAATGTCTAGGAGAAAATGCATGTAGACACATATTCAGGTCATCTGTATTTGGATTAGTTGTATGGTATTTTATTTCGCAACTGTTTAGTGGCACAGTTTTTCCTTCATTTTATATATTTCTTATCTACCAAAGTCATTATTTTAGGAAAATATGCTCTGGTTCTTATTTAAAGTATGTTTAGTTATATTTCATCTTATTAATTAAAAGTTTTAAGAGCATTTTTTCTTTGCTTTCAAAAAGATACATCTTTCTCCCTCTGCACATTGCACAAGGAGTTTCTAATTCTGATTATAAAATATTCATACAATAAACATTAATTAGAATATGATTTATATTATGCTATAGGAAAGTCTTGTTTTTGTAAATGTCACTTTATCACTGAGTGTGCTATCCTATCCATTTTATTAATACATGCTGGTTTGCAAAACAAAACAACCATGGTGATCACTACAATATAAAAAGATTAATAAAACACTGCTTTTACTCCCATTTTTTTAGTTTTTTTTTAGTTCAAAAGGGTGGTTTGTTTAGAAATTTATACTTGATCTCAGCACATCTTTTATTGTCACAAACTAAATTTAATTTATTAAAAGATAAAAATGCACCTCATGTTACCTTATTACAGGGTGTCAAACTCAAGGCCCGTGAGCCAGATCCAGTCCCCGGGCTGCTTAGATCTGGCCTGCTCTGGAAACAGCAACAGACTGGCTAGCGGTGTCTCTGCCAATGAAAACGGAGCCCTCCTGAGCTCCATTTTCACTGGCAGAGGGTTTCAGGAAGCTGTCGAAGCCGAAAATGGAGCTCGGGAGCCTATTTTTGGTGGGGCCACCATAGGCGCACCTGACATAAGGGACATCAAGCTGGCCATGCCCCCACTGGCCATGCCCCCTCACCCCCCTGAGGTCAAACAGAACCCGGATGCAGCCCTCGATGAAATCAAGTTTGACACCCCTACCTTACTACATTAGATGAAAGGGCCATCTAGTCCACTGTTTGTTTTTAATGGAACTATCACATGTTCATGGAATAAATGTGATGGCTACTATCTGACTGACTTTGAGATCTGGCATGTGGTCACACTGCTTCTAGGCTTCTAGACATTATGTTTGCTACTATAGCTAATAAATGCCAACAACTATTATCTAATATACTACTAAAACTCTCCTGCCTGCCTGAACAAAGTGGTGAATCGCAGGGCAACAATTTTAAACTAATGTAATGGACTACTTTCAAGAATGCATTCAGAAACTATGACTACTATGGAATTAAAATTTGGCAAATTTTATAAAGAATTTAATTATCATAAAGTCTTATAACACAAAATATCCAAAATATCTCCTGTGGCAAACTCTTGATGTTTGTGCAGATACATCTCGAATACCTCCATGAATTTTAAAGAAATTCTCCAGTACATTAGGTCAGCTATTCTTGAAGGCATTGAGGAATCTGGTTAGGAAACATCCCTCAAAAAGGGCTTCAAAATATCAAATGAAAACAGCTATGTTAGGCTTTAATAATAACAAGTTTTTGTTACTTTTTTGTGGCAGTAATATTATTTAATCTGTGAAAAATAAAATCAAGACTCCAGAAGACAAATTTGACTCCTGGTTACTATATGAGCATGTTTGTATATTTTCTCAGAAGCAATATGGAGATAGTTTAGCATTATCTTTACGCTTTTTCCCCTCACGTCTAACTATTGCCCTGTGATTGATTGACTGACTCATTTTTGTAATTGCCCAGTTCAATACAGGTTAGTTTTTAGCTTTTTCATAGTCTGTCAAGGTTAGGTAGGTTAGTTAACTTCTAGCTGTCACATACTCTAATAACTATCCTTTAAAATATGTCCTTGCTGAAAAATACAGTTTGTTGCATCATTTCATGAGTGACGTTTATTGCTAAAAATGAATATGATTATATCAACAGATATAGCTATTTATTTCAATTCATTTATATTACACCTATTATTCTTGATGTGAAATTTTGGTAGACGTTTTTGTAATAAAATTGGCTCAAGATTATCCTCACTAAATAATCTAGAACTAGCTGTTAGAAACGTTTTCTATTACTGTTTACAGTATGAATTATGAATTCTTTGTAAACCTCTGAGCTTCACAGCAAATCATCTTCCTATATACTGTATATCTACGATAATAAAGTGTGCTTATGCTAACAAAATTTGTAAAGCAATAGCAACAGCACTTATATATTGCTCAATGGTGCTTTACAGCATTCTGAGCAGTTTACAACATCCATATATTGCCCCCAATAATCCGGATCCTCATTTTACCTACCTCAGAAGGATGGAAGACTGAGTCAACTTTGAGCCAGTAAAGATCAAACTCCTGGCTGTGGAGTGTTAGCCTGCAATACTAACTACTGTGCCACCACGGCTTTCTTTCTGTTAAGATGTAGTTATAAAACTGATGTATGAAAAAAACCCAAGGTGGTTAACTAACCTTAACCAACATATGTCCAACATTTAACAATTCAAATGATCTTCATGTATAAGCAGTATTTATAGGAGTACTCAAAGCTCCTTTGCTCTCACTGTAAGGTCTTGACAAGGGACCATAAAAAGAATGCACATCGTTATCTTCATTGTAGGAATGTCCTAGTAAATATATTTCCTTTTAAAATAAAAGCGAGTAGTAGTCTTCCTACAAATGAAATGTTTCAGTTTTAAATTGATTCTATGCACTGAAATAGAAAAGAGCAAAAAGAGTGTTTATCTCTGATAATCTCCAGTTCACATATTGAATAAGTAGAATAAGAACTATGTGTAATTCTCATAAATCATTGTCATTATCCATTCAGTAAATGCAAGGCCATAGTTTTGCATTCTAAAATATAACTTGCATATTATAATCTTGTGAGAGAAAACATGCTGGCAGCAAATGGAAACTTATGGCAAATCCTAAGAAAGAGTCAGAGCATTTAAACAACAAACAGTGATACCTCACTTAATATGAAACAATAAGATTGATCAAATCAAAGAAAGAGGGTGCTATAACAGGAATCCCCAATAGAAGCAACTCTCCATCTGGAGAATAATCTAAGGAACAGCCCAATGGACAAATGTGATGATGAGAATATCTGGATAACCATTTGGATAACCGGAAATTAGAAAGAGCATTCAAACCCTTTCAGAATAGTTTCTAAAGCTTCAAGGAAAAAAATGAGAGAAAGGGAGGAAGAGTTGTATTCACGATATGTATTCACTAGTTGTATTCTCATAAGTTGTATTCACTATGTATTCACGGGAACTGTTGCAAGCTCATAAATCCTAATCAATGAACTTGACAATGTTGTAAAAAGCATCTGGGCTAAAAAAGTAGAAGAATAAAAACACTACTGTTTTGATATCTATTGTCACTTGTCCCATCAAGAAGTGTTGATGCTTTCCAAAAGCAAGTAACAGGCATTCCAAAGAGGGAAGAAGTGCTAGTAGAGAATGTAAACAATCCTGGTATCTTTGTTTCTCTAAATTCTGTAGAAAGCACAAGAGGATTAGCTCTTCTCGACATGGATACTGGCGCAACAGGGAAGACTCAGTAAAATATTTAGAAATTCTAGGAACACCAATGGAAAATTGCAATCTGATGACAGAAATCTGTACTTATTTTGCTGAATTTCAAAAAGTAGATTTTAATAAAAATTAAGCAATGTGGATTCTATCGCATGAGAATGGGTCAAGAAGTTCAAGAGGGATGTGAGTCCTAAAAAAAATCTAATGGAGCATACAATGGAAGACAACAGAAGAATCCAAACTAGTTACATAAAAGCTTACTAAATTCTAAAAACAAAAAAGGACACATATAGACAGTAGAGAAAGACAAATTGACATGGCATGTAGCCCAGAACTGTAGGGGGAATCCTTAGATGAATGTTATCAATGAAGTAATGAAGAAATACTTTGGACAATAATTTTCTTTAGAAACCCTGATGGATAAAATGCAAGATAAATGGATGACAGCAAATATCATTATCTTCAAAGGAGACAGGGCGAAAAAGATCCAAGGAACTAGAGATTTTAATCTCTAGAGCAGATTATAGAGATCAGTTTGTGAGCATCTTGAAAACAGAGCAATAATTCCTAGGAGTCAGCATCAACAATGACAAAATAGATTTGTCAGGAACAAATTTGGCCACAGTAATCATAATCTGTTTTCTGACTAAAAATCTTTCCAAATAGATTGTACACATATTGTCAATATAGAGTCCTCATTTACCAACAGCCTTATGCAGCAACCAGTTGCAATAGTGCTAAAAAAATAACATTGTAACCAATCCTAGCATTTACGACTGTTGTGATGTCCTGTAGTCTTGCGATGAAAGGCAAAATGAAAACCGTAAGTTGTGGTCAAGTGATTTTTTACTTAGCAGTTGTGTTGCTTCTCTTAATGACTGAAGAGGAAGTGAGATCCTTAGTTTGTCATGGTAACATAAGTTTCCATTTAGGAAATGAGTTATAGGTCTGTAATGTGGTTGCTAAACGAACACTACCTTTATAGAATCAGATTCATAGATCTGGAATGGGCTACATAAATAATCTAGTCCAGGCGTGTCAAACGCAAGGCCCGGGGGCTCGATCCAGCATGCGGGGTGCTTAGATCTGGCCCATGGGGCCAGCCTGGAAACAGCAAAGGACCGGCCTACGGTGCCTCTGCCACAAAAAACAGAGCTCGGGGGGGGGGGC
>JANHFL010004828.1:136813-150818 GCA_032468155.1 Oxyrhabdium leporinum
GGGGGAGGGAAAGAGAGGAGCAGCAACCTGTGGGCCCCCAAACTGGAAGCAGACACGGGGGGGACCGTAGGGATTCAACAAAGGGGGCGAAGGAAGGTAAGTGGGGCGAATGTCGGGCGCCCGAAGGAGGGGGGGGGGCTAGAGACGACGGCCTCGGCTGAGGCACCTGTCAGGAAGCAGCAGCAGCCGGACCAAAGAGGGCCTCACCTTCACGCTCCTACCACCAGCGATGCCGGACGAGGCATAGCTCAGGTGCGAGGCGAAAGGGAGAGGCACGCAGCTCCCGCTCCACTCCGGAGCTCTCCCGACAAGAGGCGACGAAGAGGGGGGGGGAAGAGAAGCTTCCCGGCTTTGCCGCCGCCGCCGCCGAGCGAGAGTCAGTCAAGCACCGCAACTTCGGCCACCTCCCGTGCCGGATTCCGACCACGAAACCGCCGTCCCACTAAACCACCCCTCCGCCCGATTCCCCCCCCGCCCCGCGCGCATGTGCATAGCAGCTTCGCCCGCCCTCCGAGCCTCAAGCCCCGCCTCGCAAGGGCGCAAGGCGTGCTTGGGGCGGGGCGCCACTCCCGGGCCGCGGAGCGTTGCGTGACGTCGCGGCGGCCCCGGACGAACTTGCGCCGCCCTCGGTGGCCTCTCTCCGGCTTTGCTCAATTGACCGGCGTCCCGCTAGGTGTCATTTGGTAGCTGCCCCATCGGTACAAACTGGGGCGGTGACATTTCTCATAGCTGTATGTATTTCCGTGGCGACGGCAGGCTGCAGACCAGTTATACTTCTCACGCTTTTAACTGGACCTGCATAGAGGAGCTCTGAAATGTTTGTCTTTATAATGTTCAGCCCTTTTAATTTGTGAAATAGTTTAATCAAGCATCACCTTTCTCAAAGAAGGCAAAATGTAAATTTAGAATACGGTGACCGTATTTCTTTGGAAAAAAGAAATAAAGGACAAACCTGGGAAACGGGCAAATCTGAAAGAGGCTCATAAGGATTAAAAAAAACCCCTAATTGTTTATAACTTTATTTTGAAAGAAAATTCAAGGACAAAATCAAGAAAAACTTTACAAAAAAATGTTTATTCGAGCAAAATATCTAAAAAGCACAAAAAGCTATGAAGTTATAAGAAGTAAGCATCAAAGAGATTCTATGTAATAAGTCTGCATTAAGTGGTACCATTTGTACAGGAAAAGTAAATGACAAAAAGGACAAAGGTGAGTTTTTGAAAAATAAATCTGAAGGACAACTTTCTGAAGTAAATAACTGCCCTTTATAGTAATTGACATATGGTCATTGTAGTTTAAACTAATAATTAAAAAATATCACAATTCGGAAGGAGCATATTTTTAATTTTTTAATTTTTATTCTCTCTAGCCATTTGTTTCTACTAAAATAGCCCAAGGAAGAATATGTGTCATCTGTGAATGTGGCAGTGGAGAAAATGTATTGTCCTTCCGGTGTTCACACACATTTGTTTCAGCATATTCTTTCGGTAAGCCTGCAATTGATTATTATGTAATAATTTGCTTACTGCAGAATTTTTCATAATGACACATTATTATCTCTGTTTTTTAAAGCACAGTCTGGAAAATGCCTGCAGCAAATATAATTTCTGTTTCATAGATGATTCATCCTGTTGCCTCTTTGAAGAATATTCTTTGCATTATGTTCAGGAGTTAGTTTCTGATGGTGTGAATTTTATGAAATTGTTTAATATATTGGGTATTAAATCACAAAACATGATTTTCTCACAAATAGTTAGAATGCGCAATTGCACGTGATTCTAAGTTCAGTTTTCTGGGCAACAGAAAGTAAGTAGTCTGCTATATTTTTTTCCTAGCTTTTAAAAAAACTTTCCGGTCTAATATAGAGTGCTGGTAGACTTCTTGGAAATCTCTCATTCTAGACTTGACCTTGTCTAACTTTCAAGATTTGATAAGATCAGTCTGCTAGCTGTGCCATTTTGGGGAGGGAATACTTGTCAGAAAAAGTCCACAAGATGTGAAAAAAACTGGATAGCAAAGAAGGGATAAATGGGAGCCCATGCATCCCTCAGCTTCCAGCTGCCCACTGTTGAATTAAACTTCATCAGGAAAATGCTTGCTCAGCAACCTGAGGGCTAAGGCTTTGTAGTTTCCGGCATTTAGAAAAAAACAAGGCCATTTCCTCTCTCACTAAATGCTTTCATCAGTTCAAGATAAAATTGGTTCTTAGTACTTTGGCAGCAAAAGGACAGACAGTAAGGGAAATGAAAAATTAGCTGATATTTTCATTCCAGCTTCTGGGGTTCCAACTACTGACACTTCTATTCATATTTCAACTGCTGCTAGTACTACTCAGTATCTCTCTTCAGTTTTTCTCAGTGGAAGCAAATCTGTATCTTCTGTTTGTTTTCACTGATACTGTTCTTGTATACTTGCAAATATAGGCAGTCCTCACCACTGCATTGAGCCCAAAACTTAACAACTATTGCCACAGTTGTTAAATGAATCACAGCACTTAGTAATGGTTGTTAAGTGAATCTGACTTCCCTATTTGCTTGGCAGAAGGTGGCAGAAGGTGATCACATGACCCCAGGATAGTGCAACCGGCATAAATACGAGTCAGTTGCCAAGCATCTGAATTTTGATCACTGACCCACAGGGATGCCGCAAAGGTCGTAAATGTGAAAAATGGTCATAAGTCACTTTGTTCAGTGCTGTAACTTTGAATGGTCACTAAACGAGCTGTTGTAAGTCAAGGAATGGCTGTAAAGCCATTTAAAAAAATATTACAGTGATCTTTCTTCCAAGTGATGCCAGTGCTGGAACTTCTTCACACTGAGAGATATTGAGAAAGCATAGCAATACGTAAGTATTCATGAAATTCCATGAGAAATATAGAAATAGTTTTTTGGGGGAAAATAGGATACATAGTAGAAGTGGAAAGTCAGTGGCTGAATCATAGAACGGTTTAATTATTTATGGCTTTGTTCTGGAAACAAATAGTTTATTCAGTAAACCATGAATAAAGAAAGCTTATTGTATTAACTGAATAAATAATCAATTTTATCTATTCAAAGCGGGAAAATGTCTATATGGTGTACTTGTCTGACTGCTTACAAATTTGTTTGATAAGTGACCATGAACATCAGTAAAATATTTTTATTGGGCTTAAAATTAGGAATCAAGATTTTTCAGTACAAAATTATAGAAAAAAATGATTAAGAAATTCTATGTTGCAAATAGACTTCTAATTCAATCCTAAATGTAAAGATATTTCCAAGTAAACTATGTAAAATGGTAGGAAATATATTAAGCATGCACAAATTTTATAGCAAAACTTTGGAAAAAAATCCACACAACCATCAGTTGTAGATGACGGGGACATTAAAATTCACCATTGCCTTTAATATACAAAATAAAAGCATTATTTAAAAAACAGATTTTTTTAAAGAGCAGATTTTTTGCTTTTTTTAAACAATACAACTAGAAAGCCCCCTTTAGAACATTGAAAGGGTTTTGATATTAGAAAAAGGATACCTGAAAATGTGGAAAGGGATAACATGATTTTATGAAACAGTGAATAATGAATAAATATTTAATAATTAAAAATACAGTTATTCATACATTTTTGTGAAGGAAGTCTGATTTAATTTGTGTTTATTTTCTCTTGTATTTTTTGTTTTTTAGTTTTTGTATGCTGTAGATAAATAATTTAATCAGAATGAAATAAAGAATTAACAGCAGTAGGCATACACATTTTTCTGGTGGGTAAATTATTTAAAAAGAAAAAAAAATGCACACTGATATTTCAATAGTTTTATATACTTGAAGAGAACACATACAATTTCTGACTTTCACTCCATTTCCCCATCTTATCACCTTGTTTTCATCTTTCATTCTGCATCTTCAGCTTAGCTTCTTTTCATATCATTCATATGACAGCACATTTTTTCAATATTATTTGTTAAAAAGTAGTTCAGAGTGACTGATATTTTTTAGGATTCCTGTAAAAAAACAGGAGGAACATGAGGAAAATATAGCCCAGAGAAACAGATTAAAAAGTGTAAGAGAAAAAGAAGAGAGCACCAAAGGGAAGTATGTGTGTATAGCCAGATTGAGCAGGGCTTTGAGGATTTAGACAAAACTGACTTTTGTTTTCTCAGCTTTTGTTGACTATCCATCTTTTAAAGTTGTTAATTAATGTTTATAATTAAAACTATACCTGCTTACCAGCTGGTTTTCTTTTGTCCATTTTAAAGATACATGAGCATTGCCATCCCTAGGTTGAAAGGATAGCTTTTAAAACATCAACTGTTTTATCATTTGCAAATTGCTGCTGTGTATCTCAGTTATTTGGTATAACATGAACATAGCTGTGATAGTTCTGTGAAATACAATTTCAAAACTAGATCTTATGGATGTTGAAAAACAGGGGAAAGCACTGTTTTGAAAACAGACGAAATCCTTGGCATGCATTTATTGAGAAGAATATCAAAGACATGGGTATATGTGCATGAAGTGTGGTAGAGGATCTGAGGTACAAGAAAAATGTAAATTTTTGAAAGCATAGTGACTTAAAGCAAAAATGGAAAAGAAAGGATAATCAGAGGGAAAATAGCTACACTGACAATTACTAAAGAATTGGAGAAATCCAGGATAGCAAGAAAAAGCAATGGTGTGGAAAAAGGTTGGAGAAAGAAAAGAAAGATAATGAGGAAAGAGTCAGTTTTTACTATCTATAGAAGTGATCTGCAAATACAAACATATGTAAATATATATATCCACATTTATTTTTATACAGTGGTACCACAGTACTCATCGTTAATTGTTTCCAGGAGGTGTGATGAGTACCAAAAACATTGAGTATCAAACAGATTTTTTCCTATAAGGGAAAATATAGTGAGTCATGAGGCAGCTGAACATAGTTTTAGCTTGTGTGTTGAGAGCCAAACAATGAGTGGTTGTGAGTTTTTAAAAATAGAATATTGTAAATATGACTGCATGCAATTTATGCAATGAAAATTACACAATGAAAATTCTAATTGATAGACACAGACAATGATAAAAAAGATTAATGTTTCTATAATTTAGGCCCCAGATAAAAAGTGCCCTCACCCCCATTCAACTTCTGTGAGCCCAATGCAAACAGAGATCCTGACAATCAAATTTGAGTACTAGGATGCTTCTTGTTACCTGATCAAGCAAGATACTAGGCACTTGACATATAATTCTATCAATACAGATTGTTAGTGCCACTTCTTACGCCATTTGCATTCTATGTTTCCAATGTATACTATGTATGTAATCAGGAGTTCGCTTTATGTTATATACATATGTTTCATATGTTTAAAGGATTGGTTTCATAAGGATTTGCAGAGATACATATATAGGAACGTGGATTTGAATTACTGTTAAGAGTCACAGAACATGAGTATTCAGAAGAAACTGTACTATCAAAAGAATTTACTAAGTAATGAATTACGTTAATAAAGGTAATTTTGATTGGTTTTCAATCAGTAACACAGTTTCAAATGTCAGCAAAGTTTTAAGGGTGCTTTATGTCTTCACTGATTTTGTTTTTTTCTATCCCAGGCCTTTTCAGGAAATGTTGTCTCTCCCATGTTTTCTTCCATCTAAATGTCAAGCTGCCTCATCATGAGGGTCATGTTCTAGTACTGTGGGTTAGCTTCCATTATCTGATTGGCTTTTCATAAGCCTGCTTGTGAGTCACTGACTGGTTTGAAAAATTGAGTTGGAGAGGTGTTTTTTGCTTTTGTTTTGTAATTGAAAAGCAGACTTTTAATGCTTAGGAGTTTAAAATAGCGTTTCTGATTAAAGAATGGATGTTTTTCTGATTTCTTTGTTTTTGCAGAGAAAATGTGCTTGGGAATAATGAAGGTTGGTGACCAATCCCCTAGTCACTAATTATGATTTTCATGAATGGGCCTTTGATAGAACTAACCATTTTCTGTATACTGATATGCATACAGATCCTAAAGCATGGTTGTGACCTGTATAAAAACCTACCCCTGCTAATAAATTATCCTCCTTGGGTTAGGTTGACAGGCTAGAAAGTAATTTTCAGTAAAATTCTGAAGAAAATAGAGCAGGCAAAAATGGACAGAGTTTTCAAGAGTTGGCAGATGAATGAAATAATAGAAAGAGAATGGTGTGCATTCTCTTTCTATTTTAAAAGCTACTTAGCTATTATTATATACCATAAGATGTTTCATAAGATTCACAGATAAATGTTTCAGAAATCACCCCTATATTATATACAAGTATCTGAAAGTATGCACGACTCACATTAGATCAGTGTTTCTCAACCTTTGTGTGAACTTCAACAACCAGGATTCTCCAGCCAGCATAACCGTTGCTAAGAATTCTAAGAATTTAATGCACTCATATCAGAGTTGCACAGATTGCAAAATACTGCTTTAGATGAAGAGAAGAGCTGCTGATGTCATTCTCTGAGTACACCTTCTGTGATTTTGGTTCAATTTGAGTTAATGAATTGGATAGAATCTACATTGCATGTTCAGAAGCCTTCTTATTGAATCTTTATTGCTCAAATTTTACAGACGAAAATCATACAAATTTGATTTACAACACTGGATAATGTGATGGTTCTCCCAAGTGGAAGCAAAATTCCAGCTCCACACTGTTTCAAAGTTGTGTATTGTAAGCACAACATATAAGAACATGTATTCCTGTTTGAATAGTCAATCCCAGGAATGATAATTTTAAATGGCATCATTGATAATTCCGGAGAAAAAAATATGAGGAAAGGCAGTCTTTAGAATTGCAGTAATTATTGGGTTTTTGATTTTTGGCTTTGATTGCTTAAAATGATTCTTGTGCTGAAATATTATGGAAAGTTTAAATATACCCCAAATTTTTTTCAGGCAAAACACATGAATACGTCTGCGAACGTCAGTTAGACATACCATACCTCTAGAAAAGCCCAAATTCAGCCAGAAATTTGAAATACTCAAAATGTCTGATGAGGAGAAGGGCTTCAGAATCAGGTTCTTGCTTCTGCTCAGATGTAGACCTTAAACCAGTCATGTAATTATTAGTGGTTGCCTGGTTGCAGTTGACAGTTAAGAACTGTGGTTGGCAGTGACAATGGTGACAATGAAAAGGTGCAGGACTTAATTATGAGGTTACTTTAGTAATTTAATATACAAAGATCCAGGTAGTTTCCACAGCCTGATTCAGCAGATGAAAATGTTGAGATTGAGGAGAAATGGCTTTGTTCTCCAGATACAAAAGGAGAATAGTGAGGAACTTATTGTTCCCAGTCTTGGGAGCACGAGGTTAAACTCAGTGGATAATTTTGGGAGAGAAAATGATAGACACCAGGCCTGAGCAGAATCAATCAGAATAGAGCTAAAAGGGATTTTGGAGGTCTTCTAGTCCAACCCCCTGTTCAAGCCTACAACTTCTGAAGGCAGGCTGTTCCACTGGTTAATTGTTCTCACTGTTAGGAAGTTTCTCTTTAATTCCAGGTTGCTTCTTTCCTGGATTAGTTTCAATCCATTGTTTCTTGTCTTGCCTTCTGATGCTTTGTAAAATAAATTGACCTCCTCTTCTTTTATGGGAGTCCCTCAAATACTGGAATACTGCTATCATGTCACACACACCCAGTCCCTTTTTCCCTCTAGACTAGTCATACCCAATTCCTCCAACTGTTCTTCGTATGTTTTTATCCCCAGGCCTTTAATCATCTTAGTTGCTTTTCTTCGCACTTTTTCCAAAGTCTCAACATCTTTTTTCTAATGTGACCAAAACTGGGTGCAGTCTTCCAGGTACAGTCTTACTAAGGATTTATAAAGCGGTACGAATAACTTCATATGATTTTGATTCTATGCCTCTGTTTATACAACCAAGGATTATATTATTTTTTTGGCTGCTGTCGCACACTGCTGGCTCATGTTTAAGTGATCATCCACTAGGACTCCCTCTAACAGTTACTGTTTTTGAGCCAGGTTTTGCCTAATCTGTACTTATTTATTAATATTTAGGATTACTCAAGACTGCCTGGGACACCAGAATTGGGGATGTGGCAAATATGGTATTGTGCCTTCTCAAGTTGGATAAGAGGGCTTGAGGGATAAGAAGTTTGATAAAGGAATATAATGTTAAAGGTATGATAAGTTCATGTAGAAAGCTATTGTTTCATTTTTCTCTGAGTAAATAATAAGTTAGGGTGCAGAAAGGATAATTGGTGCTGATGCTGTAGTTGTGATGATGAAATGTGCTGTGAAAAAGAATCAAAACCAGGAAAGACTGGTGAGGGAAGAATGCATCAATCAGTACCACAAGGAAATATGGGACTGGAATGATGAAAGGAATAGAAATTTAGAGGAAGTGAAGGATCTGAGACTTTCCACAGGAAAAATGGGTAGGTAGATTTCATCTGTGTTAATATTCCAAGCAAAGGCATGGGTTGAGGAAGTTGGGCCAACTGAGTAAAAATGTTGTTCAGATCAGTAACTGAATATGTCCTCTTTATTGTACTTTAAGGTTTAGTAGTCTTAATACTAGTAGTGTTTATTTGATTTTACTCAGAATAAAATATACAGTCTGTTATGCAAAACACTTCCGGCTTACATGTAGTGTTAAATGTATATTAGATACAATAAGTGCAGTAAGAAATAATAAAACGTAATAAAACCAGTAGCCATGAACAATTTTAGAGGCTTCCTAAAATGCCAAAGCAAATTTAAAATTCATCATGTGCTTAAATTGTAATAAAGCCAGCGTACAGCCTATTTCTAAGAGACTGTTCTATAGAATGAGTGCCATAACAGAAAAAAAATCCTGTTGATACCAAACATAAATTCACGGGAGATTGCCCAACAACAAAAGCTTCTAATATTTCAGCAGCCTGTCAAAGATATATACGAAGAAATGTTTTCTTCTGTGCGGAAGCTCAGGACTTTATAAATGATTAAGAATGCTTAAGGCTGCTGCCTTTCACTCTAGCTGCAGCTTCCAGACTGCAGAAAGATGCCATACCAAATTGCATTACAGATAGTCCTTGACTTATAGCTGTTTGCTTAACAACAGTTCAAAGTTACGATGGCCTCAGAAAAAGGGGTTTATGGCCTGTCATTGCACCACCCCTGTGCCACATGATCCCAATAGGGGCATTTTTGGAAACTAACTTGCATTTGTGACCAATTGCAGCATTCTGCAGTCACATGATCATGATTTGCAACTTTTCCAATCTGTTTCAGGCAAGCAATATGTCAACTGGGGAAGCTGGATTGCTTGATGAGTGCGTGAGTTGCCATTATAAAAATGGCGGTAAGCGGGTCTGATCACGTGATGCCTTGCTTTATGGCTGCACCAACTTAACGATGGAAATCCTGGCCCCAGTTATGGTTGTAAGTTGAGGACCACCTGTAAGTTTTTCTCACTTTAAGTTACCATTGAATAAATCATTAAACGTAATTCAGGAATAGATACTGCATATAGAAGTGGTAAAAAATGTTCTTTATCACTGCAAGATCTTGATACTTTCACAGTTGCATAATTCTGAGAGCAGTTTTAAACTGAATATTCCTATTTCTCCCATAGGGTACAAAGTTCTTTCTTTAACCTGGAAACTGCCTGTTCCTAAGAGCTTTCCAGGGTTCCAGACTTTGCCTGCTGGCCCTAATCCACTTTGATATGAAGTTTATTCCTACCTGAAGATTGCAGTCTTTTTTCACTTCTGGAAAAAGGTGCTCTTTCCCTGCAAGCAATAAAGACAGTCAAAACTAGTAAGATTCTATCGTGAGGATTTAAGGAAGATTTATAAATTAAAGCTGAATTACACACAGCAGCAAATAGATACTGCTTTTATTAAACAAAGCAGGGGCATTTGAAGTAGATAACAAAAATCAAAGTTGTAATGGCTTTGAAGGAATCAAGTCCCATATTTTGCCACAAGAAGGGTTCATAGTGTGTGGGGAGTTGGCTTACTCATCTTTTCAGTGCTGTTTCCTTACAAATTTCCCTGATTCACCTCAACAATGTTGGAATCTCTCCCAAACCCATGATAAGAACCCATTGTTGCTGACTTAAAAGTTTTCTTCTGTTCATATAGCTGTTTATTTAGGTTTAAAAAAATTGTAGGTCTCTTTGCAGTGTGATAAACAGTTGCAGAAGAATAAATGGGGTCTTAGGACCAAGGAATATGTAAAATGCTCCAATGGCTGCATTACAAACCAGATGTACTGGTATAAAACCTCTGCTGAACAGAAGATGGAAAATATACAGTATGTATTGTACATATGCCTGCACATGTCTGTATATGTGTGTGTGTGTATGCACATCAATCTGTATTCACTTACCTGGATTTTTTCTTCCTGGTAGGTGTCCCCCTTAATTCTTGACTAAATTTGTTTTGTTTCACTGAGTCTGCAAGGGGCTGTTTCACGTAGCTGTCAGAAGAAACTATCGTTTGGCTCTTGTTCTGAAATTCTGCAATAGAACCCACAACATCTGAATAGGTGACACGCTTGGAAGATACTTTCTTACTGAGTTCTGCTGACATTTGACTGGCTGGTTGATTTTTAAGAGATTCTATTGTGTTTTTTCCCTGAGGAAGAAAGAACAAGAAAGCATATGTCATCATGCCATATGTAGCAAAAATTGAACACCTGGCATAAAACTCAGTACAGCAAAACTACCATGAGTTTCTGTGAATTTGCTGTGGAGATGATTCAGAGTGCAACCTAGAATATTTGACTCAAGTAGATTGGGAAGAATGAGAGGCACAAAATGAGAAACAGAAAAGAATATATGAAATCACATTAGCAACATTTTAATAGGTTTTAAACTATTATTAAATGTGATATTTGTAAGTATGATTTCTGTCCCAAAGGTGCCTTTTCAAGAGGCAACTGGACTTTCTGGTGTTTCTTTGAAGACGTTTCGCTTCTCATCCAAACAGCTTCTTCAGCTCTGGAGCTGCCTCTTGAAAAAGCACCTTTGGGACAACCATAACCTGGATGACCGAGAATTTCCATAGATAAGTATGATTTATATTTAAATGTGCTGTCAGAGAGCGTATTGTAACATTGATTTCCTGTAAAAGATTTTTCTGGGCAGCTTATTTTTTTGCATTTTCCTTGTCACTACATGTAATAATTTCAGTTGAATGTATATAACTGCACACTAAATCCAGTTATTTGGACTCAAATGATCTATGGATTAAGATTCAGAAGAATTATTATTTTTCATTCCTTTTCAGAGATGACATGGTTTCTTTCACATAGCAGTTAACCAAGCGGTATGCAGCTAATTCTAGACTTTTCGAATACTTGTATTAAGGACATCTTATACTGATGTCAGAGTGTCCTGATCTTGTATCATTTGTAAGCAGTCTGCTTTATGCTGGCTGTGGACTGACAGTAAAAAAGACATGGAATTGAAAAAAAATAATCCTCTCCTATGGAACCTCCTTAGAATAGCTCTTGAAAAGTCTGTGCTTTTATCATGTTTAAGGTCATACTATAGGCTGCAGAATCCTTGAGATGTAGGCTTTTGGTAGCCTATTTTTTGGTCATTAAGAGCTCCTGGCTGCAGATCATGTGTGAAATGTTCAAGTCTAGCAACATTTTTTAAAAAATTGGGTGACATTTTTACTAGTGGGATGCAACAGTCAAATGTCAATTTTGCCACTCTGGAAAGTATATTAATTACTTCAATTATTGAATTGAAATGTGGGTTTTCAAGAAAGAGAACGTTTTTATTTATTCATCCATAACTTAAAATTTCTCCATGTTTTTTTAAAAAATTCTACTACTTTCCATGCCTTTTGTTTATGGAGCTTCTCAGTCATCTAGGTCATGGTTGTCCCAAAGGTGCTTTTTTCAAAAGACAACTGGACTTTCCTTGTTTTTCCTTGAAGAACTGAAGAAACTTTTTGGGTGAGAAGCAAAACATCTTCAAGGAAAAACAAAGTCCAGTTGCCTTTTGAAAAGGCACCTTTGGGATTGCCATGTCTTTGTGTTACACATGAAATATCTTAGGAGGTTTTTTTTTTTAAAGAAAATTGTACAGCAATTAATTGTGATATACAAAATTGCCCAATATCAAATGTTTCCGAATTACTTCAGTATGTATGATAGCTTGGTTTCTTTTACATGCGCGATTGAGTTGAAAACTGTATGACACCGCAAAATATGTAATTTGCTCTGGGTGACTATATTCTCTTTCAAGATTTCCTTTTGTCATGATCATTTTTAGGCAGGGATTCTTAAGGAATGAGTTATTTAGATTCCGTCTGTCTGTCTATCTCTCTAACATTTTATCTTAGCAGTTCAAAATTTTTCTTCTGCTTAAATAGGAATTTGGGCCACTAACCAATAATTTTATTAAGTAATGTATGGTTGTATCTCCCAATCTTCTCTGAAGACATAAGACTATTTCAAAGCAAAGCAATAAAAGCATAGCAATTTTTTTTCTTCACACCAAGTTTTCAGAAACATCAAAAAAAATTAAAGGTCAGTTTATATATAAGGTACTTTCTTTAACACGGTAAAGTGAACAAGGAATTGATATCTGAGTTGCTTTTTAAAAAAAAATCAACTTTACAAAAGTACCTATTTTACTGAACAATTGGTATATGTGGCATTTGACTGCTCAGGGTCTCATTTCCAACAATATTCCTGATTTGTGAAGTAATGTTGGGTCCACCCAGTAAATGCTCACTTGTATTCCTGTTTTATTCCTGATGGCTTTATTGTCCTCCTGGGTTTCAAAATCCTTATAAAGAGTATTAATTGAAGGCCCTTCGGATTTAGATTTCAGCAGATTGATGAGCCGCACCCACTGAGAGAATATCTCACTCTGCCTCTGTGGTGAAGTGCAGAGTTCTAGGTAGTAGGCGCGACCATTCACCAACTTCAGCTTCAGCCGTCTCTTATTAGCGGAGTGAACTGAGAGATCTACAAACTGCAAAGGCAAGAACCTGCAATAAAGTTGTCATATCGGTGTCAGAAAGGTAACATTTTAACAATTCATTACATTGAACAGGACAGGACAAGATTGGGCAACGGTTTCAAACAGATTTAATTATTGATTTGGGTTGCCTATAAACAAACATGTACAAAGTACATTTTATAAAGAAAGACTGGCAAAGTGAGTGCATATAATAAAAAGAAGCCGTTTAATAGTATATGTAATCCAGACAGATCTCCCAACTTCTTGAATGGTAAAATAAGAAAAAAGTAACAATGCAAAAATGCATAACATTTTAAGATACATTTCTAGTTTTGCACTATCTGGCAGTCTAATTTTATGATGTTCCATGTATGTCTTTCACTGCATTACATTGGTGTCAGTTTCCATTTGGGTGACACCTCATCAGTGCCATGTTACTTGTTACTTTCCTGGGCCATTTAGATACCATATCATCTAGACCAGGCCTGTCAAACTGGCGGCCCGCGGGCCAGATGCCTCGTGCAGGCCACGCCCACCCCAGCTCTGCAAAGGCAAAAAACATCAAGATACACCACTATGTCACATGACATGATCGAGTTTGAGACCCATGATCTAGACTATATTTTTCTATTTTATTAAGAAGAACATCATCAGAAAAAATAGATATGGTTTGGAAGTGGTTTGCCATTGCCTGCTTCCTAAGGCTGAGAGAAAGTGACTGGCCCAAAGTCACTCAGCTTCATTTGTGCCTAAAGTAGGAATAGAACCCACAGTCTTGCGTTTTCTAGCCCGGTGTCTTAACCACTACTTTTATTTTATAACATAGGTTATTAATAGTCTTCTGCTTTGGGGTGCTACTTTAGAGAATTTTATATTCAACCATTTTGCTAATGGTTACTGCTACAAATATATCTATATATCATATTTTTAAATATATATATATATATATCACATATGAAGTGCATATATATATATACATACACGTATACACACACACACACCTTATGTGATTATCTATCTATCTATCTATCTATCTATCTATCTATCTATCTATCTATCTATCTATCTATCTATCTATCTATCT
>JANHFL010004828.1:155744-180704 GCA_032468155.1 Oxyrhabdium leporinum
CGCTTCTCATCTAAGAAACTTTTTCAGAGCTGAAGAAACTTCTTGGATGAGAAGCGAAACGTCTTCAAAGAAAAAACAGAAACTCCAGTTGCCTCTTGAAAAAAGCACTTTGGGGACAACCATGGCCTGGATGACTGAGAATCTCCATAGACCTCCATAAGCAGGTAAAGAAATGTTCATTATTGAGTTTTAAAACATTTTTAGCCTAGAATTAGAAAGATGGCAGGCCAATAAGCAAACATATCTCTATTTGTGTATCTGTTACATTTCCACAATGGAAAAGTTACCAATTTCTAATAATGTCTGTCCTTAAAAGGAGTTTCTATTAGGACAGCAGGTGGGATGTATTCAAAGAAGCAGGGAAAGCAATTGAAACCATATGATCAAAACGTTGTCATTTTTAAACACGTGTCCGAAATGCAATGCACAAAAAAGAGACTATTACAAATGCCATCTCAAATTTTTGGACCCCCACAGTGGATGGCTTGGCTATTAAATCTTATTTTTCTTTTTCTTTTTTATAGGCCATTGGATTTCTCAAGATAAACAGTTAAAAAAGGCCCAACAACATCCTCCCCCCAACAGTTTGTAATGGTCCACTAAAGGTCAAGAAACAAGTGCTCTCTTATAGAATTTTCCAAGCAATCATTGGCATTCAGAAGTGAGATAAAGTTGTGTCACAATAGGAGCATATGCAAAACAGGATAGCTTACCTGACATCATGCAGTAAGGTATGTCTAGAAATGACAGGTATTGGTAAATATAAGAATCATGGAACCGGTTGTTAGGAAATGGCTACATGTATCCTCTTTTGGGTGCAGTTGCTTTCTTGGTCCATGCCCCTTTTTAATTTGTGCGTGAGAAAAACTCCAAATAAGCAACCTCGCTGTTATCTGATATTATTCATTAGCTCTGACACAATGTTTAATACTAGTTCTTTATGCATTCTGCTTCAGCACACATACATTTACTTTAGGGTGAAATATGTTGAAGAGCAGAATGAACCAAAATAGCGACATTATCAATCGTTTGTGACAAATGCTAGAAATGAAGAAAATAAATACTGGAATCCTTGAGACAGCAAATATATGATCAGTAACACAAAATAAGCATTATTCCTGCACACTGTCATAATTGGATTGCATTGTGGAATTCTTAGAAGTATACCAAATCCATTGCACAGTTCAGAAATTATTACCAGATACAATTCAATAAAATGATCTGAATAGGGATGTAAGAAAGAACAGCTGAGGACATTTAATCTCTGGACTATCTTCAGTGTTGAAGATTGCAAGCAATTATCTTGGCCCAAACTGATGATAGTATTATTTAGTGGCAACCTTTTAATGATTA
Organism: Oxyrhabdium leporinum; assembly: GCA_032468155.1. Taxonomy (NCBI): domain Eukaryota; kingdom Metazoa; phylum Chordata; class Lepidosauria; order Squamata; family Cyclocoridae; genus Oxyrhabdium; species Oxyrhabdium leporinum. The sequence continues at coordinate 157,098 of JANHFL010004828.1, forward strand.
ATGGTGAAGAACACACTGAAAAATTATGGTGTGTGTGTATCATACCGAGTCATTCGGGGTTCTAGGTCCTAAGTATGCTTATGGAATTAAAATAGCTTGTATTCAAGCTATTTTGCTAAAGATGGGCCATAATCAAAAATCTAAAAGTTCACAATATTAAAATTAAGAGCATTTAGAAAGTGTCATAGTAAAATTATTCAATATACAACAGAATTCTTACATAAAACTGTATAGGTTGTGTGCATGTTCCTGGATTTTTCTCTGGACAGGAGCAAACAGTGGATACAAGGAAAAAAGATTTGAAAAATAAACCAACCTATCCAGTCCCAGCATATTCTGAGACAATAATGCCTTATTAGCATATTTGTGTCAGACAAAGGAATCACTACATTTAATGTTTGCTTAACCTTTTCATGGTGAGAGAAGCAAGTGTTTTTTACAAAAATCATTAGCAAAAATTAAGTTCCTGAATATGTATGGAAAGGTAAACATTTATGTATACTAGACAAAGAGTCAACATCATCTGGCTGGGTAAACTTCAGCAAAAAAAATTTAAAAGTATATTTTTAAAAGCAAGTCTATAAAGTAACATAGTTTAGTTCTTATTAAACTCATGCTATATAAAAATAGCTTGTTAGATGTTAAAATGCATGCTTGAAAAACAGTCTAGTAATTATGTGTTCACTACATCCTTAATTTGAGATTTCACTTCTGTGGAATAGATTCTCAATAGAAAGTTGGCTCAATTATTTTTAAAAATCTGACTGTATCTTAAGTTAGAGTGAATTCTTGGGGGGAGCGGCAAGCAAGAGCAACAGAAACACTAAGATGGTTTTCTGAAGGAACCTGGTTGAGGGAACCTCAGTTTGCAGGTCACAGATTGGGTGCTTGGAGTACATATATTGCTAACTTCTGTTCTCCAGTCTCATCTCCACCATCCAATCCTGCAAATAATAGTAATTTCATTTAAATAGAGTGGCTCACTCTGCTTTTCCCCAATGCTGTTTGCTTCCACCTAACAGCACAACTCTTGGTGTGAAAATGGGAGTGTACAGTGGACAGTACAATCTTCATCCTGTATGTTACAAATAACTACTTCCATCCAGCCATTTCAAGTGTTATAGAATTGAAAAGATAATTTATATTTTTGATGTTTCCTTTTAAGTGGTTAAAATATGTCTCTTGCAAATATTGATAGTTTTTGGTTATATGCAAATTGTATCTCTAAAAGTAAGCCAATGGGTCTAAAAAGTTGCATTCTCAGCTTCCTTTCCATCTTCCATTATTTTTGAAGATCCCAAAACACTGCATAGAATACATCTATTTAAAAAATCTGTTTTTTCCTGTTGTCTTAGAAAGGTTGTGCTAATAATTCTGATTCAAGGTTGTACAGATTTATATGTTGGATCTCATGAATGTTACTTTGTTTCTTTAGATAAAGCTAAAGAGAGCTATGCTGAAAGAAATTCAAAGCTCATGACTAAATGGTTTTCTTGGTGCAAAGAAAGCTCCAAATGAAAGAAATTTCCCACAAAACATAGATGACTAAGTTTGGTCATGTTTGCATGGGCTTATAACCTCCTCATTTTTCAGAGGAAAGAAACAATAGTTAGCTTTGTAAATCACTGATATTCAGTTGTGATGATGGAAGTCAGAAGTGATGGAGAAGGACACTTTCTGCACATTAATATTAGAGATATTATATTTATCAAAGACTATAGCAGTTTAGTGAATGTGATCCATAACAAAGAGAAGTGAAACCTTTAATCTCATCAAGAAATAAAATAAAAAATTCAAAGGCAGAATTTGATCACATTTATAACACACCTTTTAATATTCCATTCAAGATTATGGGCATTCTTAAGAATAAATGGCTAAAGATCTTTGCTTTCAGACTCAATCAACCACATTCTATTTTCACTTTTCTCTGACAGATGAGTTGAAGAGTTTATTGTGTTAGTAATTTTCACAAAGAGCACTAAACCACTTTCAGATAATAATTTTCAGGTCTAGTCAGTTCCCATAAGGGTTGAACTGGTGACATATGAAAGATTGGCATCTATTAGCAAAATTCTTACTGTAGCCATCCAGTTCTCTGAAAATGAAGTATTACTTCTTTTATATATGACATAAAGGCTGACAAAATTTAATATCCTGCAAGAGAAAATGAGAAATATAATTGTTATAATAATGCCTTAGAAATAGGTCTGGGGGAAAAAGTGATTATTCATTCTGTTCACACACAACATGCTTATTTTTTTCCACACATATGTGACTTCTTTAGTGATCTAGAAAGGATTCTGATACCAACTAATCCATACAGAGAGGGCACAGCTAAATTTCAGAACTGAACAAGGGCTGGGATGCTGAAAAAGAAATCTTAAGAGAATGTAAAGACAAAAATGTATAAAAGGACATGTTAGAATTAAATTATATTATTTAAAACAATAACAATATACTTTATTCTCCTAATAGCATATCATCTAGAAAATGGGTGGAGGAACAATGGTCCCCTATATATTGGACTACCAATCTCATCACAACAATAATGCACTGCTAAAGGCTGTCAACTGGAAGACCATATACTTTCTGTCTTGATCTAGAATTAAAGATTACAGATCCCTTAAATTCTGTTAAAATTGAACTATTATCAAAGTATACAAAGGATGGCAGTATTTGAACATTATTTATACAGATAGTCTTTGACACATGACTAATTGAACCCAGAATTACAGCTGTGAATTGTGATTATAAGTCAAGGCATCACATGACTAGACCTGATTTTTCCCCACCCCACTTTTTTGTGGCAGTTGTTAAGCAAATGCAGCAGTCATTAAGTGAATGCTACAGTCATCAAGCAAATCAGTTGTGCCCAATCTGTATTATTTTGCTGGAAACTGGAAGTGAATGCCATAAACCAGCCAAAAAAACACAACAAATTGCAGTCATGTGGCCATGGGATGCTGCAAACAGCTGAAAAGATGGGTCAGTTACCAAATACTCCAAATGTGATCATATGCCTACAGGTGGTGGTGATAACAGTGGTGGTGCGGCCATCATAACTGAACAGTTGTTAATTGAACAGTTAAGTCAAGGACTAGCAATAGCACTTACTTATATACTTCTTCACAGTGCTATAGAGCCCTTTCTAAGTGTTGTGGCCCGCCAGCAGAGCTGGCGGCAGACTTGAACAGTGAGGAGGTTGGAGAGGAACATGGGCAAGTCCTGGAGCCGGGAAGGCTCTGATGAGTGCTCTGCGTCGGAGGCAGAGATGGGGCCAGGACCATCTGACAGTTATCGGCTGCCTTCAGAGTCAGAGATCAGTGGGGCAAAACAGCTGGATCCTGTTTCCGATGTATGCATGCACAGAGCTGCCAGAAGGGAACAGTTGAGGAACAAGGGCTGACTTGGGAGTAAAGGCACAGGTGGACGGTGAATGCCTCCTCCCACAGGGAATAAAGAGGAGCGAAAGGGGAGTGGTGTTTTACAGGAGACAGTTCATTTAATTAGTGTGAAGATTTGTTTGTGACTATCAGAGACTTCTGGCCAAGTATTTTCTTGTACAGCGTTGTGCTTGGAAGCTATTGGCCTGGCAGCTCTCCAAGCCTGATAAGGTCTGTGGTTGTAATTTACCCTTGAAAAACTGTTTGCCGGGACTTTGCTGGATGTGAAGGATAGGAATTCACATCAGCCTAATAAACAGGGGTTTTGTCAGGACAAGGAGTCTGCTTCGTGATTTCGTGAACACTAAGCGGTTTATACAGCATATTGTCCCCAACAATCTGGGTCCTCATTTTACCCACCTCGGAAGGGTGGAAGGCTGAGTCAACCTTGAGCCAGTGAGAATCGAAATGCCGAACTGCTGGCAGCCACCAGTCAGCAGAAGGAGTCTGCAGTACTGCATTCTAACTACTGCGCCACCATGGCTATACTACCTATATTGACCTATAGTTATTAAGAAATAATATGTTTTTCAGGACCATTAGCTTGTTTGACATCTTCAATGAGGGACCTTCTGCAAATTGTTATTTTCTTCCAGAAATAATTTCTCTTGCTTGATTAGATCAGTATTTCTTAACCTCAGCAACTTCAAGATGGGTTGACTTCAACTCTCGGAAGTACCCAGCCAGCATAGATTATCAGCTATCTATTTTGCTCCTCTCCCTCAATGTTACGTCTTTCCTTCCATTTATATACAATGTTTCCCTATACAGTTTCTCTCTATATAATTTCTCTATTGAGTAATTAGCTAGTACATACCTTAACATTCATTATTTCATCAAATTTCTGCTGTTTTTCTAAGCCTTGCCAAAGTGGCCTGACTTTTGTTATCTCTCTGACGATTTTCTTGATGGCAGTTGCAATATCAAAGCTAATGTGAAGTTAATAAGTGGTTGTTTAATGTAATTAAGGTATTGTAGATGTCTCAAAGATGCTGTTTTTTTTTCAAAAGGCAACTGGACTGTTTTTCTTTGAGCAACAAGAAGATGCTTTGCTTCTCATTCAAGAAGCTTCATCAGTTGTGACTAGATGGTGGAGGGATGGAACGGTAGGTTCTGACAGGATGGTGGGGGCGGAATGGAAAGATTATATTTCTGCTGTTCATTAGCACTCTCTCTGAGAGCCGTTGAATCTCCTTGGGGGTTTATCTTTGCTGTGAATATGTTCCTTTAGAACATAATGCTCTATATATCTATGCAGAAGTGAAGGAAAGGTAAAAAACCTGAAGAGAGAGTATACCTGTAGAATATAGATATAAAGTGAAATATAAGCTAAGTTTTAGAGAAGAGATATTAGCATAAGGAAGAGACCTGTCAACATGTGTAGAAGAATAACAAAAAACTTACTTTAGTACAGGAAACAGTGAATGAACATGCCTGTGTTGGCAAATAATCTTAGAACATTGAAGTATGAGAACTACGAAATACAAACAGAAAGGCATTTTTGATGGGGAGCAGAAATTTATAGAAATACACAGAAAAAAATAGAATCAACAGTAATGATGATGGCCCAAAGAATCAATCTGGATTAAAGCCATTTGTAAAATAAGATTTTTGAAATACAATATGAGATTAAGTAGTGATTTCTTTCTAAGAATTATACAAATGTCTTTGTGCTATTATCAACAAGTTGTGATATTATCTTCATTCGTAAAAAGATGTTTTACCCAATTTAAACAAAAACGAAAAGCATTGCATTTTTATAAATCTGCATTTTTGTAAGTATCCTGTTTAAGAAAACACACTTTTTTATTTCTAATCTGGTTATGTTCAGTGAAGAGGGTAGATAAAGCAAAGGAGTTATTGGAGGGCAATTATCTAACTCTAACTCTGTCTAACTATTGACATTAAGCTAAGCAATGTTAAACTTTAATTACTCTACTTATTCTTCTTCTAGAGAAGAAATGTTCACCATCATTGCTTGGCTTATTCCCAAATGGAAATAGGATTGTGGTCAGACAAGATGTGCCATGATCAATATCAAATAAGTTTTAAGCTCTACATTCTACATTTGATAGTATTTTTACTAGCCTTAATTCTAGTCTAGAATAAAATGTATTTCTCATTTCACCATATTTTTACAGCTTATTAGCAATAAATGTTATCTTAAGGCAAACTATAATTTATGTACCTCTTTATGGAATTTTAAAAAACAAATATTTTAAGCAGTTATGAGAGCAATAATGCTATGTAGGGGGAAGACCTGAACTCAAAATATTTTTTCACTACACAGCATCCTGAAAGCAATCTTGCAGTTAGTTATCTCACACTGAATTTATTTCCTTCACTTCTTACTTAACACTTAGAAGTGTCACATTATGCAAATCACTATGGGTTTAATTATACTTAACTGCAATAGTGTTCCTGAGGCATATAATTTTTAAAACGGAGAAATAATCCATACAGTAGTTAAACATTTCTTTTACTTATGTCAGTTTCTTAGATGATTTAAATCCTATATTTTTAAGTTAATCTGTATTGGTGAGGTTCATAAATCGTACCGTTAAAGTATCTTCCAAGGATTGCAGTTTTAAGATTACTCAAGAAAAATAACACAACCTTATTAAAACCTTTTAAATTCAAAATTTATGCATCAGCAATTTTTTTCCTCCAATATATTTGTGCTCATTTAATTTTTGAACCATGGTGTCCTTTCCCCAAGACTGAAAACAGGCTTAACACAATCACCTTTTAAATAATGATTCAGGATTTTTTTTATTCATTTAAATTTCAGTATCATTACAGAAAATGTTATGGTACAGAGTTGTTTAACATTAGTTTTTATTCCTTATTTAATTTCCACATGAATGCTGGTAACACTAATATCTGTACAAGATCAGTCTTTGATTTTTTCTTTTTTTAAGATTTTAATTCTGTACATTTTAAATGTATTGGTTAAAAAGGCTGTCAGCACTTAAGGAAGCAATTTTTTTTGTTGTTGTTTGTTTTAAACAAAAGGTATCCAGTTACTGCCCAATAGTACTGAGCTGGGTGGCTGCTGGGATGACAGGTATCCCTGAACGCGCAGCAAGGAGGAAAACCTTGGGGCTTGATCGGGTTCCCAGGGCAGCCACTCTGCTTTTGGCACTGTGCACATCAACACGAGATACGATAAAGAACAAGCAGAAGCTCTCGGTGAAGCAGTTATGAAGCATACTAATAAGGGAAAATCCAAGTGTTGTCTACACTAGTATAAATAAGCAGACAGCCTTGTTTTAAGAGCATAAGTAGTTGAATCTTAAAGATGAGAAAAAACACAAGTTCTGCAGGCACCTACCGCTGTCTACTAAAAGCTACTGCTATTGGAACTAGCATTGAACACACAAAGCAATTGCAAGAAATGAAAAAGTTGCTTTGATATAATCAGAATAAATTCTTTTAAGATTTGTTTTTGAAGTTTTTTTTAAAAGGTATTTATTTAAATCCATTTGAAATATAGTTCAAGGTGTTTATACTGATCAACTTTTATCCAATTCAGAAAAACTAGCTGTGCCGTTGCATATTACAGGATACAGTCAATGATATGTGGACATGCATCAAAACTTTTCTCCTGCTGGTAACATCATAGTCTTCCAATGACCATGACGTCAACCACCTCTCCCTTATGAAGTTCCACATACTGCTCTGTCTTTGGAGGTAGCATCAACAGTCCATTGGCACTGCGCATACTCATCAGACGACTGCTCATCTGATTCCCTATAGAAAGCAAAAAAGATTGATTAGCAGGGCAAATGCCATAGGCCAAGAAATGAATTGTCAGCCTTTACCCCAAAATTCTTACAGTGCAATATTAATTTCCATTACCAAACAGCATTGTAATATGGGGTTGAGCTATCCCAATATTTCTCTTATAAAAGGTAACTTTTTAAATCTTAGATAATGATTTTCCTTTTAAATTATCACCTGAAAACTGCATATTGGCCCTGGATATGATAAACCCAAAAGTTGGTAGGCCCAAACTACAAGCCACCTTTTCAAAGAAGTCTTCTCCTGCAGTAAAGCAAATGGTTTAAAAAGTACCAACTGTGGTTAATGCAGTCCTTTATTATTACAACTCTACTGCTGCAGCATAGAGTTTATTAGTGATCAGGTCCAGTATTCTTTCTCATCACAGCCTCCTAGATTTGACAGGAAACCAAAGCACAGTGCATAACATCATAACTATTTCTCTCCTTTTAGGGATATGCAATTTTTTTTATTTTGTAAGCAGCATACATATATTACTGGTAGCCACTGAGAAGCTTACATTATTTTATTTCGGTAACCCAAAATGGATTAGGTTTCATGATTTAGTCTTATTGAAAGCTAAACTGATACTTATCTCTTCATCTTGTGGTAATACATTTGAAGGATTAATTATAGTAATTATATTACATAATTTAAAAACAGATGGTGAATAATAACATTTAAAATTGTTATAATAAAATAAATGGAATGACATTTCTAAAATAATACTATCACAAATAAACTTGGAACACAAATCAACATTTAGATATTTATCTGATTTATTTCTAGAATGCACTGGTGATAATCTGACTTTTGCATTGGGCAACACATGTTCAGTTTGTCAAGATGCAGCTCTTCTCTTTTCATAATGTGGTAATGTTACTGCAAAATCATCTCTTCATTTTCAATTAAGGACTTTTCAGCTAGGCTTTTTCTTTGAGAGACACTTGGAAAAATAAGGAAGCAAAACACGATTAAACTATTTTTCTTTTACATGGGAATGTAGGAAAGTTGCTTATTGAATCAGACCATTGGTCTGTTGCCTAATGCTGTCAGTGCTAATGGATTTTTCTAGGATATGAGGATTCTTTTCAATTAATGCCATCATGCTGAGATTGAATCTGAGAACTTTTGCAAAACGTGTGTTCTATGCTGAACCATGCATCCTTTAAGTACAAACTCATTTAAAGTATTCAAGGGTTGATGCTTAAAGTGCCATTTTCTTAACATAAATGATAAATGATCCATTACAGTAATTATATCACAATTTCACATGCTACTAACAAGACTACTGAAGCAGCTTTCCAGAGAAGAACTAGCAACAATCTTTTAGACTGCAAAACAGATTCCATAAATGTACAAAGAATAATTTACTATGTTCTATGGTGGAGGCCCAGTTAAAACTTTAAAAGGTTTACTGTAATGCTTGAGACTTTTAGTCCTTCTGAAAAATCCTCTAACATAAATATGGGTGGAGAAGGTCAATATCTACAGTAAATCTGGCAATTGAACACTCACACATAATCGATCTTACTTGAAGTTGCATTCTATACATACAAACATACGTACATGCACAGTTCCAGTGTATACACCATATTCAGTGTATAAATTACAAACTTAGCATTTTTATTTCAGAGGAGGCATTGGGGGGAGGGTTAATTAGGAAGTTATGGCAGCTACAAAGCCATAAGGAAGCAAAACACTTGAACTTATTTCTGTGAGATTCTTACCTGAACTTATTTCTGTGAGATTCTTACTTTATGGTAAGGCTGTGCAAATATTCAATGAGGTGCTTTGCTTGTGGGAAAAATGCCTCCCCCTGCATTTACTCCCTAACCTTGTAAAGCAGCCAGGCTGAACTTCTGACTGCCTGTTGGATGGTCTCAAGGAATGGATCCAGAAAGATGTTTTATTCAGAAGCTAAGGATCTTGTTGAATTATTTGCAATACCTACCAATAGTGATTGGAAAAGGAAAATATGGGATGATAATAATAACTTATTAAACTTGTGTGTTACCCGACTCTAAGTGACTCTGGGCAGCTCACAACTTTATATGATGGCCAGCAATACAGGTTATAGTACAGGTAGTCCTCAACACAACAGTTCATTTAGTGACCGTTCAGAGTTCTAACAGCATTGAAAAAAGTGACTTATGACCATTTTTCACAATTACGACTGTTGCAGCATCCCTATAATCGTGATCAAAGTTCAGATGCTTGATAACTGACTCATATTTATGACAGTTGCAGTGTCCTGGGATCAAGTGATCACCTTTTGCAACCTTCTAACAAGCAAAGTCAATGGGGAAGCCAGATTCACTTAACAATCAGGTTACTAACTTATCAACTGCACTGATTCACTTAACGACTGTGGCAAGGAAGGTCGTAAAATGAGGCAAGCATCACTTAACAATTGTCTCTAACAACAGAAATTTTGGGCTCAATTGTGGTCGAAGACTACCTGTATTAGGAGAGACTCTGCCATCTTAAGAATAACAGCATATTCTTGTAATTTACCTGTTTTACATCATGAAAACCTGGACATCTAAGAAAAACATGGGTCTGTGGAATGTTTTCTTTCACAAAGAGAAAAATAATTGAGTGATACTTAAAAGGCAGAATCTGACTAACTATCTGGGCTTGGAAAATCAATAGGTCAGGCCTGGTTTGTCCCTGGAGGTGAAATCCCAAGGCTGAAAACTATTCTGGAAGAAGGCACAAGGAAGCCATTTCTATGTTTCTGCCAAGTAAGCTGCAGGCCCATGAAATCAACAATTGGCCTTTACTCAAGAGAGGCTTTACATGATCTTTAGAATAAAATGTTACAGAAAACAAGATTCTAATGAACGTGAACTTACTGCGATCAAGCTGTGTGCTGTTTGCATCACTTTTGCTCCTCCCCTGTTTAACTCATTTGGAAAAGACTGTCTAGTATTTTGCACATAGCAGGCCTTGTTTCTTTTCTTACAAGCCTGACTCAAACACCAATGCTTATTCTTTTTATAGTTCTTGAATTGTTTCAGAACAAAAAGTCAAGAGCACCAGAAAGTAATGATAAGCAAACTGTTCTCCATTTTCTTACAAGTCATGGTATCAAGAAGAGATAAAAAAGAAGCAAATGTGTATGTCGCATTTCTGCCATCCTGAATTATCACTATGTATTGCTCTTCATTTGGACAATTTTAAATAACATTTTTAAAAAATGAAGAGCAATGCACAATGATAACCCAGGAGGGCAGAAAATGTGTATACAAATTTCCTTCTTCTTTACTCCATCTTGGTGTACATTGAAGGGTTTGCATCAAGCTGTACACAGCAAGTTAAGCTTGTTTTAGTTTTCAAAATGAACATTTTTTCCAAATGCAAAATTAAAATACCTATTCCATTCCCTAGCCAGACAGCTGGTTCATGAATTTTCGTATCATGAAGCACCAATTTTGTTAATTACTTAGTACTTAAAGGAAATTATGTTCCTGACAGTTAAATAAATCTTTCAATTTTATATATGTAAATAAAATATGTTCTCCCCCAAACCTAGATATTTTCTATATATAATGAAATATTTGATGTCAAGACTTCAAAAGGCAAATAAAAGACACTAGATCTAAGCTGCATCAATTATATAGTATAATTATATATGCTATGACATGTAATAGAGACTGATACCATCAGAAGATGTTCATGCTTCTTGCTTATTTTATAACTGGGTGAGATTCATGAGCTTAGTTTGAAGCAAGAAATGATAAAGGGTAGGGAGGGGAATTCCTTAACTGTTACATGTTTGGTTTATGATTTCAAATATTACATGCTATTCAAAATTAGAGAAAATACCAATTATTTGTGTTTCATTACATTTCATGTTTCAAACTTGTGAACTCAACAAAAACTGCCAAAGAGGTTGTAAGCTGTAAAACTTTAGAAAGAGGTTGTAAGCACTAACCTGTACTTTGTGCCCAAGGCAGTGGTTCTTGGTGATGCCAAGTCAGTATGCACCGATGGTATTCTGGACGAGGGTCCAATTTTACATCACATGATAACTGTAGAAAACATACAAATTGAATACAATGACATTAAGAAATTTCGAACGCACCTCTCCAAGGGCCCATATTTAGCTCGCACATGCAAATAACATGTATAAAATAAAGTGATTATATTAATTTGATTAGAGTAGACCAAGTACATGTACATGGGTTTTGCCCCAAACTTCACTCTTAGTATCTCTAGGAGTTTATCCTATCATACGTCCATGGCCCTTTCCCCAAACAATATTGTTGCCAATGCAACTTGTGACATTCCAAACCAAGCAAGGTTTGAGAGAGAAAGACAACGGAGTAGATAAATTTCCATTAAAAAAGCTTTTAAATATTTAGCTATGATTAGTAAAAAAGCTGTGCAATCTGAAATAGTACATAAAACTGATAATTGTAAAATACGGAGAAAAGGAATTTAGGAAGATTATAAGGCACTGGAACAAATGAAAAGTTTTTCTGTCTCAAAAAAAAAGTGGAAAAATTTCAGTATTTTTTGTGAAATTTGGATTTGTAGGAGCTGTATACATCTTTATAAACTAAGTTTAAATTGCAATGCTATTATCACTTTGCAAACCAAATATGTTTACACTGCTAATTTCTGTAAGGAAAGTTAGATAGTTTTTGAAAGGGTTGTTGATGAGGAAACAGCTGTTCATTACTGACATTCCTTGGGCAAGAAACTGTTCAGGGATGAGCTGTTCTTTGCTTTTTATCAGCTGTTCCTGGCCCACAGGGACTTTAATCTTCTCTTGGCCTAAAGAGAGAAGACTAGGAGGGGCAGGAAGGGAATCTTACTTTAAGTCTATGTAAAATTCACTAATGTCTCAGTTGGACTTGAAAATTTTGTCTAATAATGATTTGGAGGTGTAGAGCTTAGTTGCACGACCAAGACTTTTAACTCTGCATTTCTTTCCTTAGAAGCAAATTATTCCTCATATCCTTATTCTACTGACAAAATATAAGCATCCATGTTCTATTACAAATAATACAAAAGTAACCAATAGTAAGATCAATATTTTATTGATCAAATACTGTCCATCCTCAATAGTTATGATTCATCTTAAAACACATTTCTGTAATGCTTTCTCTTTTTACAATACTTCACCTGAATTCTTTGAACTCTAGGCTATTTAAAGGTTATTTCTTCAGGTCTGAGATACTAGTGCAACTAAGCAGAGTACCTCAAAAACTCACCTTTTATTTGAAAACTCTTACCCTGGCTTTTATAATAGTTGGACGAGGATCCAGAATTCCTTGCATCTTCCTCAGTGCTGGGACAACAAAAAGATTGCAGGTAACAACTGCTGACACAGGGTTCCCTAAAGATCAAGAAACAGTTGTTTGATAAATTACTTGAGAATTGTTTCAAGAATAAGAACATTTGTTACTTTTGAACTAAATTGTGCTTCGTAGCAAGAGTCTTTTTAAAACTTTCTTTAGGAATATTTGATGGACTGAGGAGCAAGAATGATTAATAGCATAGTCGATTTAAAAAACAACAACACTTGGTTCAGAAAAATAAGAGCATTGTGATTATTACATATGGAAGATATAATGATACACAGCATGACTAAGATATTTGCAGTAAGGAACATGAAGATTTAGAACATTTGGTTTAAAATTCATTTGGTATGTGTGAGCATGAATGAAGAGATTTATAGTTTAATATACCTTACCTGGGAGCGCGAAGATGATTTTTCTTACCCCATCAATATCCAAGGTTGCAAAGGTTGTAGGTAGCCTAGGAAGTGTTGCCAATTGTTAAAACTATGAACTAAATCCTTAATTATCAATCTTGTCAATAACATTAAATATTTTTATTGCCTCATTTTTGCTATCTTCAACATCCTTGGAAAATGCAATGATTCTCATAAAATACTACACAGAAAATAAAAATGTGAATTAATAGTACTTCACAATTCCATCATTTTTCCCATTTGAAAGCCATTTTTCCCATCATATGCACAATTAAGAGAGATTTATTATAGATGAAAAGATTTTTAGCTAGTAAAATTCACCAAATTGGCAATATCTTGTTTATTGTATGACTGATTTTTTTCAATATGAATTCTTTGTTATACTAAACTGTACATTTAGACAACTAGTTCCATTTGTAACCCAATTATTTACCAGATGATTAAAGTGTTTTAATAATAATGTTACAAACTGCTTGTTTGTTACATCCTCCAACTTCACTTTCCAGTGCTTAAGAATAACATTCCATTGTTCAATGAGATGCAATTAACATTCCAAAGATGAAGCACTTTCAAAGTGTTTTACCTTACTTGGTTGTTGTTTTTTTAAATAAAGTGCAGCTCTATAATTTGGAAATAAATCAATGGGATGAACTCACAAAAACAATTTACTGCAAAGGGATTTAGTTTTCAGTGATTTTCATATGCACAATTAAGAGAGATTTGTTATAGATGAAAATAATTGGAACTGAAAAACAAAAGGGATTTGAAAATGAATTGTGTACACACAATGAACATGTGATTGTTAAAATGTATAAACTTTTGCTGGGGTTTGAAACAAAAGAACAAATTAAAGAGTGCATGATAAAATGGACTAAGAATTTTGGTTTGGACTAATGGGAGAGAATGTGGTGGAAAGAACCGAAATCCATATTGTGTTACAATTTAAGAGATAATTTTTACAAAATGATGTACTGTTGTATATGATATAAGAAAAAATAACTAAGATGTATAAAGGTACTTCTTATCAATGTTGAAACTGTGGAAAACATAGTTTCATTTTACCATGCATGATGGACTTTTGAAAAAGCAAAAAGATACTAATACATATAACGATACAAAGTATTCTAAAGATTAACCATTCAGATGAAATAAGAAATGTTAGTACTAGGACTTATGGATAACTAATTAGAAAAGATCTATGGAGGATTGGCTTTGCATATGCTAACTGCAATGAGAATACTATATGCGCAAAGGTGGAAAAATACTGAAACACCCACAATGGAGGAATGGATTGTAAAGATAATAGAATGGTAACATTGACCTGTTTGATCAGGGGTTGGATAGCAAGTATTTTTATTAAAGACTGGAAAATTTCTTATGGACATTTTGCTGAAAATGAAAAGAAATGAATTGGTGATTTATGGATCTGCTGATTAAGAAGAGTTGATTATGGGAAGAAGAGAATAATGAGGACATTTTAATGAGGAAGAAGAGTATAAGTTTGTAAGTGCTGTACAGAAGATCAGAAACCATTTCTTTATCTTTTTTTTTGGTATTACTTTTCACACTTTTCTTATTTTTTCACTTCACAAAAACTATTTTTAAAGGAAATAAGTCAATGGGAGCATCTTATCTTATGTACGTGATTAAGATAACAGTCTGACCTTCTAAATAATGAAATTATACACTACTGTAATTAAAATATGGGTCTGCTTACTTTATGTTATTCAATATCTATAGCCACCCATCTTAATCAATGACTACTTTAGTGGCATCCAATAATTTTCTCCTCTAATGGTTGTTTTATTTAGTGATTTCCAGTGAAATCCAGTGGAAATTGTCTCAATTAAACGATTCCCAGTTGTCAGTCTCAGAAAAACGAATAAATGCATCTCTTCCCCCTGCTTTCTTTTGGTGTGAACAGCAAAAAAGAAGCAAGACATGCTACACATGGAAACAGAAATGAATGAAAAAAAGAGGAGGGGACACAAAATTAAATGAAGATGAACTGAGCTGACCACACGGAAAAAATGAGAAAGCCTTGCTGAGGTATTAAAAATGCTGAGCAGGCAGGAAGCCCTCTCAAAGAATCTAAGTTAACATTCAAAAGCATCCTTGCTTTTTAACAAGGAGGTCCAGTCTGACTGGTACTACTTCTTCATTCTTTTGTTTTCAGCAGGTTCTTCTATCTTAACAGGAAATGTAAAATGTTCTTCTGCGCCATTTACAGTGAATTATATCAAGATATCTTACTAGTAATTAGCATGATTATTAAGCAGCACTTGTAGTGGAATAATTTTGGAGAAAAAAGGGGCAATGTAATATTTCTTATTAGAACATGCTTTCTTGGGTTATTAGGCAAAGCATTACACTCTCAATATTGTCCAGATTATATGCAATAATAATGCTACATAAGAAATATTACTTACCCTGGTTTCATAAAAACCCTGCCAAAATGAATCTGGGCATGAAGATCAATATCCAGCACCTGTTTAAGATAGTCCTATTTGGAAAAAAGAACCAAAAAAAGCATTCTAAGGTATAAATTAAGATATTTGTAAGATGAATCATCATCCAGTCCTAGAAAGCTAAGCAGGCAGAGATCAAAGACATATATAATATATTTATTTCTAGAATAGGCAACCAGAATTTGCAGGCTAAGATAATGCGCTTGTAAATCCAAATTTCAAACCATTTATGCAAAAGATCACATCAAACATGTAATAAATGCTGTTTTCCCTACAATTTGGTAAAGGGAAAAGTATTAGAAAGGTTTTTTAATTAACAAACAACAACCTCACCAACTTCCCAATTTTGGTTTTCATTCCACCCAAGACTCCTTTCAACCCTACCAACAGATTATTCAAATGCTTGCACATCCCAGTTTATTGAATTTGTATATCATTTCCTCAGATGGTGTTAAATGATATCAATATCAATATCTCTATATAACAACGTAATGAACTGGTAGCAACATGGAGGAGCATCACAAAACTAATTTTGCATAGATGGTGGAACGCTATTGTTCCTTTATGAAGAGGAGTATCAATTGGTTAGATGGTATCAGAACTGATTAGTATATCTGAATCTTTTTTATTTTTGAAGTTTATTCAACATACTGTTCCTCTAACAAAGAATGACAGGTAACATCACCATCCAGAGCTTTTAGACTTTGCACAGATGCTGATAGTGTTTGAGGCAGGAAAGACTGCATTGAATTTGGCATTAGCAGCACTCTGTACCTGCCAGATGCTCCTTAAAGAAGCCACATCTATCCCTGAGCTTGTAGATACTTCCATGGACTCAGAAAAGTTTGCACTTGAGATAAGGAGATGGCAATAATCTGTCCTGTAAGGAGCAATCAATGAGAAGACAAAGGGTACCCATGCTGAGTCTGAATACTGGGCGGCTCTACAAGATTGCTGTTTTTGATGGCCTTAATATCAGGTCCTTAAGTTCCATTTTGGTGCCTGAAGATTCCCCTAGGCTATTACTTATTTCTTAAAGAGTTTTCCTCCCATTACTTTATGTTAAACTTAAACCATCTGCTTTGATACAATACCATCCATCACACATACCTTTTCTCCCATTGACACCCCCCCTGATGTGATAATGACATCAGCACGGCTGATTCCTTCATTCAAGGCATTAAGTAAATCATCTGGGCTGTAGGATGATAATATGAAAATAGATTAATGGTAACGTATGTGTAGATTTTTTATGTACTTCAAAGGAAGATGTACAAAAAGTTACAAATTTTATTTTCATCAGCAGGAAGAATATAAATTTCAAGAGCAAGACAATTGAGAAATCATAATAGAAGGCACAGAATTGTGTATGTTCACTGGGAATATTAATTGAATGCAGGAGAGATTTCACTGGCCTGCAATAAGCTATTTCAGGCTGACTCTCAAGAGGGAAATATAGCCACTTCAAGGTTAAGCTACCATAAATTAGATTGATGGGATATAGCAGAAAGTTAAGCAGCAGCCAGAAAAGGAGGAAAAGAACAAATATTATTTTTTTAGAAATAAAAAAATGGTCTCCAAAAATCTCAGAATTCATAGAGCCCATGAAATGAGATAAATCCATGATCTTTGTGGCTTCTCGTTGCTACTCGAGATGTTACTAGATGCAAGTATTCTGCTCAGACTGAGTTATTCATGAAGTTCTTCTTATTTATGGCTACAGATTGGTCTTATCAGCACCTGACCAGATCCAATCCACAGCAAAGTGTCTGCTACTGATCTACTAAATCTCATAGCCTTATTTTTTTCTCACTTGCTACTCTTAAATTATTACTCTTTAATATATAAATTTAACTCACTGTGATAGGAGCAATATACATTGAGAGATGTTTTGAATATAATACATACTACTGCAGCTAATTAACAATAGGCTCTGCATTATGGAGGGCCCCCTTTAGGGCAGACCATTTTGTATTTTCAGCCTTATGCACTGCATAACTGCCTTTTTCCTGCCATAACTGCCACCCATAGTCTTTTCATTATGAGATGGATTGCATATAAAATAAATAAAATAAATTAATAAAATAAAATATAAATAAATAAATTCCATTAGAACAGTTTTATTCTTGCCATGTTAGTATAAAGGCAACAAAGAAAATGAAAAAAAATCTGTTAATCCTGGTAAAAAATATGCTGAGATTTCACAATTTAACATTTTAATACTTATCATAGCACCACCGGGACTACTGGATTAAAATAGGATTTGCTTTTGCTGTTCTGATAATTAAACACATTTCCTTGAGAATAAGCACAATTTGATACAAAGAAAATAATATTTTCTTTTAATGTTATGGGCATTAAATAAATGAGCCCATTTAATCATTTAGATTAAATCCATGTGAACTTTTTTAAATAAAAATTCTGTGATAATAAATGTGTACTTCCATTAAAAAATTCAGGAACTAATGCTGACCTTATTTGCCACTGCCCCATCATAAGCAGTCCTCTGGGTGGTCATTTGTCCTTCCTCCTGAATTACTGAAACCTGGATGCCAAGATCCAGATCAATAGTCTCCAATGACCTTTTCTTCATTCCATACATAATGTCAGGCTTCTTCTATCAGCCAGGACTGAAACTAGTTTATTACAAGAAACAACTGTCTCAGAGATCTGATTAATAAGATTTATTAATAAGACCATAGTAATAACTCAGCCGTTGCTCTCAGGCATTGCCTTGCTTCTATTTCTCGAAGATTCCTTTTTAGGCTGGAAGAAGCTTCATTACTATCTCAGAGTATTACTTCAGTATTTATTGTTTTTTATTTTGCTTTTGCTTTTCTTTGGACTGCTCTCAGCTGTTTCTGCTTCTCTTTATTTGGTCCCCTGACGTCCCAGCTCTTTGCTGTCATCTTCTCAGACTTGTGTTTTCTTTCCTCCTTCTGATAAAATTATAGTCACCAGACACCCATTCTCAGTTTTGCAATACCTCCCAAACATGCCCACTTTATAGGGATAAGATTTCAACAATTCTGGTGATAATAACATGAAAAAGTAAGTATTCTGTCATATTAGTTAGTACCTGACAACTAGAGAATCTTCTGATTAGATTTTTTAAAATGTGAAAGAAGGGGAGATTTTATTTCAAGCATCTTCCTGGAAAGTCCTACTCAAAGACTGGGGCATTCCAGAATGCGGTGTACATATGGCAATCTGAGCTACAAGGGAAAGGACTGCATACTGCTAGCTTTTTCTTTCTGTCATCACTGCCCCATTACATTTACTTCTGAGTAAGAAAAATCAGTAGAAAGCTGTGAATCTAAATGGGAAAGTCTGCTTTAACCTTACAGATATTGTTGCAAATGTTGTATGGTGTACAGCTTACATTCCTTTTACCATCCTTTAACCAGAATAAAACCATACTGATGAAGAGGGAAAGTAGGCAGCCAACTCAAAAAGTCACCTTAGAAATGTACTGAATTTCCAAACAGGAACATTAGTGATTGTTCTGCGTAGCACAAAGCAAATAAAACAGATTGCTACCGGTAACATAGATCAACATTTAATCCTTCTGTGGCTCAATTCTTCATTTAGTTAAAGTAGTGCTAGAAAAAATTATTTTTTAAGAAATATTATTTCTTATATTATGTACTATTTATAGATCAGATTTCTAAGACCAAACTGTGATACCTCTAGACCAGAGGTGTCAAACTCATGTTGTCACGGCAGTGTCATGTGACCTATTGGGACTTTTCCCCCTTTCGCTAAACTGGGTGTGGGCATGGCCAGCGTGTGACGCATCTGGCCTGCGGGCTGGGAATTTGACAGCCCTGCTCTAGACAGATTATATCTGAATCAACCATGATCTCATCACACCTAATCAAAAAGACATCGTGTTTATTTAATTATTCTATTGTTCCTTCCCTTAATTTGTAAATAAGACTATCAAGCAACAGATAGTGAATTATAAATCAGCAGCACTATGAACAAGCAATATAGATCAAAACAAACAACAAACTCTGAGACAATGATACAACACCAGAATTAGGCTAGAGAAGCTGGTTGTTATTTTCAGGCATCCAGAAGGCTGCAGAAGCAAGCAAAAGCAAGCAATCTTGTTCTCTACAGTTTCTAGCCTTCTCCCGTGAAGCATAAGATAACATGGACCACTGCAATGTGCTCTGCAATGTGGGGCTACTCTTGAAATGTATAAGGAAACTTCAGCTGGTGAAAAATGAGGCTGCATAAACTATATTAGGATGCCTAGAGAAGGGCACATGTGACATCTCTACTCCATGAATGCCAATGGGTGCCAGTTTGCTTCTGGATCTAATTCAAGCTCTACATGGCATGGAGCCAAGCTACCTACAGAACCAGCTTCACCTCATTACATTAGCCTGTTGCATCTGGTAGGGAAGGTATGTTGCAGATCTTGGTAATTAAAGTACTCCAACTTTTCTGACAACCTTTTCTGCCACTGCCCCTGTCCTGTGGAAAATTCTCCCTCTGGAGGTTATTCTTTCTCCTTCCAAAATTTTAATTCTAATATTTATATACTGTTTTCATATTTTAACATTTAATTGTATACTGCCCAGAGTTTTTTTGAAGAGATGGGTGATTCAAAAATTTGAAAAACAAACAAATAAAATTAAGGATCCAATCTGGGTCGGTCACCGGGACCACAAGGTTTTGTCTTCTGAGCTTTCAGACTTGTGTTGGAGCCCATCTTCAGGGAACTTCTTTCTAGCAGAAGTTCACTTTCACTCGTGAAATAAAACTAAGTATCAGCTAAGAACTTTCTCTGTGTGACAAGTGGATGTCAAGGGACAAAGTGTTAACTGGGCCTTTTCTCTGAACTTGAAGTTTCCAGCATGGCCACTCAGTCTCAAACAGATACATTACATGTTTAACAAATCAAGTAAGTCGAGTCAACACAAGTCTTAATTCAATAAACCAAAATAGAGCAGAGTTTTACATGACCTTTATTTAAAATCTCTCTTGATTAGATTACTTATTTCTGCTGATGTGCTTAATCCCATATGAAAAATTTTCAGCAACTTGCTTATTAAATCTGGCAATCAACCATATTAATTGATAATATCACAAGTTTAAAAGACAGCGATTATGAAACAATATGGCATGAGAGGATGGGGCATTGGGAGCTGAATCACAGTATAGTTCCAATTTATTCTCTATAGATCATCAACAAATTCCACAGATCACTCCTATAATATCTTCTTGTCTTAATCTTTTTTTTTTCAGTTGATTTGGTCAACTGCCGAAATTTGTTTTTATCATGTTTGATATTAACATTTCAAAAATACAATTCTGACTAAATGAAGAGTCAATTATCATAAAGGAGCTTTGGAAACTCTATCTCCAACTGTAACAACAGAGTCCTATGATGTAATGGTGCCCAACCCTTTCTGGCTCCGTGGACTGGCAGCAACTGCAGCAGGGGAAGTTTTAGTGTGGACGGCTGCTGTTTACTCAAACGGAGCTTTGCTCGCACGCTTGCCTGTCGCTTGTGTGGCCTGGTTCCCAACAGGCTACAGCCTGGCAACAGGCCACGGACTGGGAGTTTGGGACCCCTGCTATAATGAATTGTTTTACAATAATGGTATCACGTTATACAAAACATACCCAGAAAAGAAGGAAAATAATAGAAATCTGTAACCTATCTTAAAATGAACAAAACAAGTACAAAAACAACCCTGAGCTGTGGGATCAAGAAAGTTATCTAGGCATGAAAGCATTCTTCGTGGTTATAAATTTCTGCTGAAATGTGATGTTGTAGTTTCGCAGTCAGGCACTTATTGTACATAAGTAAGCTCTGAGCTCTGCGGTGTGGAGGCAAGATTTTATATAAGTAGGAAAAAAACCCGTTCCTGTTCTTTACAGAGATTTAAAGAGTAACCTGCTAGGGAATCTTGAGTTCTAGCACCAAGAGACAGAGTGAATCAAGATTATGAGTAAGTGGGTTGCCCATAAGCCCACAAAAACTCCAGTGTTGCAAACTGCGAAGCATATCTATGGGGACTTGAACTGCACTTCAGCTTAACCAATAGAGAAAGAGAGACAGAGGCGGAATTGCAATAAACTACAGACTTGATTTACTGCTTTGAAAACAATCTGGCTTCTGCATATAACAGATTACCCCTTCCTTTTTATAATCAAGAAGATGAGAAATGAATAATGCAATATTCTCTCAGAGAAAATGCTGATAGTGTCTTAAACAAGTCTGATGGATGCCGTCAAAAAGAGAAGTGGTGGAGTTGAATTTATGCCATGCTGCATCCAGTTTCCATCCCTACTTGTTCACCCAAACTCTGCAGATTTGATTCTCAGATTTACGCTGAGAAGTGTCAATTAATGGTAAATAAGGAGCCCTCTTGTTTTAGTTTACATTTTTTATCTTTCCAACTATAAATAAACCCTACTAAATTCAGTGGCTTCTTTCTGTGCCTTAATATGTATAGACTGTAGTTTTAGACATATAAGCTAGAATAATGGCATATGGCTATAATTCCTAGCATATATTTTTATATCTTGCATAGGGAGACAACCCCACAACACTGTGTGATTCTTAATCTGATTTTAATATTAATGCTTTTGTTTACTTGCTTAGAACTTACATCTGACTTTAAATAAACTAGACAGTGGACAAATATTTAGCGGAACTATTTAATTGATTAAAAATCATATGAATTACAGTCAACTTACAACCATGAATTTAGTGACTGTTCAAAGATACAATGCCACTGAAAAAAGCGACTTATGACCATTTTCACACTTACAACCAGCATCCCCATGGTCATATGCTCAAAATTTGGACACTTGGCAACTGGATTGTATTTATCACATATACAGTGTCCCAGGGTCATATGATTACCTTTTACAACCTTCTGATAAGCAAAGTCAATGGGGAAGCCAGATTCACTTAACAACTGTGTTACTAACTTAAAAATTACAGTGATTCACTTACTGAGTGGCAAGAAAGATCATAAAATAGAGAAAACTCACTTAACAACTGTCTTGCTTAGCAACAGATATTTGGGGCTCAATTGTACCTGTATATCTTGATGTCTTTCCATAAACTATAGCTTTCTTTTCAAATTGTAGGAGATAACCAGGCTGAACCTAAGGAAGTGGTCAAACAATTTTGAAATTTTAACTTTAAGTTTTTAAACACTATTTAAATAAAGTTCATTGCAGTTCAAGGAAATGTCCTGGCTTCTAAATAAAAGTAATGACTATAATGAAGATGAGAAAATTCCTGCTTCCAAAATTTGAGAAATTTAAGGGGACACATTTTCATATGTAATCAAAGAAGAAACAATGAAAATAGAAAAATATTACAATAAATGAATATGACATTCATCAGACTGAAAGCTATAAGGAGAGAACTTAATCTAGTCTACCCCATATAAACCTAAAAGCATTACTTAAAAAACAGCATGTTTTGACTGGGCATAATGTCACAAAAACCTTTTTACCAAACAAGTAGTCCTTCACTTAACTACCATAATTGGGACTGCTAAGCAATGCTGTGTTAAGTGAGTCTCACCCAATTTCATAACCATTTTTGTCATGGTTTATAACCAAATCCGGCTTCCCCCATTGATTTTGTTTATTGGAAACCCCCTGGAAAGGTTGCAAATGGTGTTCATGTGATCTTGTGACATTGCAGGCTGATCATTAATTTTTTCAGTGCTGCTTCAAAAAGTTGTTAAATGAATGATAATAAGTTGATGATTACCCTGTACTGATATTTAGCCAATCCAGCTTTCATGCTAGAGGTGGCCATTCTTGGATTCATTGCTTTATTTCTGCTTAGATTGCAGAGATGGCCAAAATGCTTTCTGCAAAGCAATCCATTAAAGCAATAATAGAATTTTAACCAAATCTCAAGTTCTGACCATCAAGAGTTACACTCTTCAAAGGAAGCTAGCTGTAGAAAATTGAAGGATAAGAAATAAGATTTTTCCCATTAGAAGGATGAAATGAGTGGTGTGATAATTCCCAGAAATATACAGGTATGTCTTTCAAAGCAAATTAACACAAAGAGGTGTATAACAATATATAAAAATAATAATATTGTGCACATACTTATCTCCTACAATCCCCAGGTTGATTGTCGGATATCCATGCTCTTGAATTGTTGCTAAAAGAGTTGAACGATTACTAT